>CM040240.1:187350095-187550095 GCA_022545495.1 Chrysanthemum lavandulifolium
GTTTTATATTATTTTGAATTAACTGGTCATCTTCTCATGTGGCTTTGTTTCCCTATGCCATCTAATACTTATTGACACTATCATATTTTCATGTTGTTTTAAATTTGTAAAACTTTGACTATCATGTTAGAAAATTTTAGGATGTACAGTTTGTTGAAATTTGTAAAACAAGTTACCATCAGGTGGTGGAGTTTAAAGAGTACCGAGAAAGGTACTGATAACGCTACACGCGTCGTTCGGGGTCAAAGGAACTTCCTTTTCTTCGAGCAAGTTTTATAACACCCTAGGCAGTGAACCTAATCGTTGTAGTGTAGTATTAGGGGAATATGAATGCTAGTGAGAAGTTACTACGCTAAGGTTGGGGTTGAGGAAGATTATTTTTATCTTTTTATGTTTTTTAGGAAATGGAAATGTACGAATCTCGGGGTTTGGATTGGGAGTTGGTATTTCACCGATTACTCTACTTATCTAATTATTTAATCTAGGGTGTATGTAGTCTATGTCTAATTATTGTGTGCTCGATGATAGTTTAAAGATGTGTTCACTTAGGTTTTATTACTCCTTAATTATCTCCTATTGATGGTTGAATTGTCACGTCCTTATTCTTAATCGCGTTGTGTGTCTAAAGTCGTAGGGTATGCGTTTATCCCTAACTCTTGAACTTACCAAAGGGTCTCGCCTACAAAACCCTCTAGGATTATAAACTCTAACTCTAAGGCCCTCTTTGATGGTTTAGCCTACAACCGCTCTAAGTGCTATATCCAAAGGTTCACAAAGATTAATCAAGCATTAATTACACAACGAATGACCTATCGCATTACTAGATCATTAATCAATTAAGATAAGAGACAACCAATCAATATTTAATAATTAAGTTTCATATTTCTTAAGCAAACACACAAGTAAATTAGCCGGACATGGAGAACATGCAAGCATACACAAATAATTGAAGACATAATTGAATTAATGAAGTAAAACACTTATCTTGATGTAAGATAGGTTTGAACCCTAAAATACTGTACATAAGACAGCCTTGGTTCGGTTTAGGTTTTACCCAAAAGACTACACACAAATATCGAAAAATTCAGATTCTATATATAAGATTACATATGCGACGGCGTCACCTTATGATTTGTGACGCCGTCGTCGCCGTCATTAGAGTTTCGCCTTGGCCACGTTAGTCTTGCGACGCCGTCACCTTATGCTTGTGACGCCGTCCCCTTCCTCTCGACGCCGTCGGATCCAATCTAGGCCGTCGAGTTGCGACGCTCTCTTTTAAAGCCCGACACCGTCACTTGAAAATAAGAAATTTGGCTTTGTGTCACAAAATGCTCCGACGGCGTCATAGCTAAGCAAAGGACGCCGCCACCTTGTATTTCAAAGACTTGAGTGTCTCGATTCTTGACTTTGGCCATTTTCTTCAGATATCCGCCTTTTCGTCCAAATAAGTGCCATTATAGCAATTTGCCTTCAAGAGACCTAAAAGTGAAAAGGAACGATATTAAGTAATAACGGATACAAAGTGATCAAATAAGGGCTTAAACGACCCTCAAAAGGTATATTTTAAAACCTTATCAAATATCCATACACTTGGTATTTGCTTGCCTCAAGCAAATGTGCTTTTAACCAATTAATTTATAAGTTAGGGTCATGAAGCATTGGTTTAAAACAGTCCACAACACATATAAGCCCCAAAAGTCATAACAAGCACGAAATTACATACTAGCACCTCACATGGGGTGTTTGATACCACATCTCTCGTGTATATGAAATAAATAAGTTGAAATGGAAGATAAACACTCATTAACCGGTCCTAGTACATAGATTACCATAGGCTGAGAATAGATCAAACCTCCATCGCTTACGTAAGCACCTAAGAAAGACTATCAAAGAGGTCTTTAAAGGGTTGTAATGTTAGGCTTACGGTAGGGAAACAAAGGGTTTGGTGGGATAGGCTATTTAGTGGTGGCAAGTCAAAACATCTCTATGTTACAAGCATACGAAGAATGGCGTTGCTAAGCCAAGACTCGACACTCTAAACTCTAGATAACTGAAACAAACAAACATAAATTTAAAGGATAGATGTAGGATGGTAGCCCGTATGTTATTATTTTTTTTTGAACACTCTATTTTTTTTCTTTTCTCTTTTTCTATTTTTTTTTTCGATTTTTTTTCCATACACTTTTACTCTACCATCCTCTACGGTAATATCAAAATGATAGGGATTTATAGGCACATCCCTACACTTGAGTTTTTATTGCTCGAACACTAATTTGATCCGAATTGAAAAGATCAAAACACTTGGGGTACGTTATTACGCAAATAAGGGAATTTAACGTTCCCTTCCAGTCATTTCATAAACTTTAACTTTTTCCCATGAGTCCCAATCGTCCCAAAACTGTGTACAAAAGATATGACTCGACTTAGCAACTCATGCAAGCAACTAGATAATTGAACTAAGGGTTTAGGGTGATAACAATAATGCACTAAAAGTGAGTGCATACAAGGTAGGCTAAGGCGATTTGGGTGTATATTTGGGGGGGGTGTAAACAATGCTCTTCATTGATATTCGAAAAACCGAACATCACGAGAACCGAGAAAAGGATAGGCTCGAGGGGTTAACTAGGGTATCGTGTACTAAAAATGAGTACAACGCAGGTGTGGGGAATTACTCAACCGATGTGGAAGAAGTAATTATTTTACGGTATCAAACAAGGGTTATCCTAATTCCTCTTATCATTTAGTTATTCCTAACTACACAAGTGTAGTCTTACTAGCGATCTCGAATGCATCACAAAACAAGTTCTAGAATCTAATATACTACCGGTTCACACTCTAAGCATTAAAGATAAATGCTTTAATTCCTACTAATCTAAGGCGATCCTCACATTTGGGTGGAATTTAGGTGGTAAAGGGTTTTGGGCTAGTCATGCAACTTCCTATCCGTGAGACGCTTTTGTTAAGACTAATGGCCCACCCTATATGTCATGAAAATTTTAAATTTGTGCCAAAATTACCCTAACCGACATTTTCTCATGGTTTATTACACAAATACAATTGACAAAGCAAATAATCAAGGATAAGCATAGTTTCTAAGTTCCGCTTTATTTTCCTCCCTACACTTAAACCGAACATTGTCCCCAATGTTCCCCGAAAGTATCAAAGTTATGATAATGGAAGGTAATTAAAACGAAAGAAACTAGTACTCCCCATTAGCTCGGTAGGATCCGTGTGAAATAGTGGTTAAATCCTTTCCAATAAAATGTATGCGTGAAAAGCTCCTTCCAATCTTTTGTTTCTTCTTCTTGATAAATAAACCCGAACATTCAAAGAAAAACGAAACCTTCGCAGAAATCGGCGGTAATAATATATATAAGACTCTACTAAACTAGGATATAATGCTTGTGGAATGGATGTTTACACTTTCGAAAATTAAGACCGAAAATTCCAAAATTTTATAGTTAGCTCGTAAAACGATAAAAATAATCTTTGTTTTACTCCTTCCCCGACGCCAGTTGCGATCGCGACAGCCGCCGTTATCCCGACAAAACCGGTCTCATTTTTCGGAAAGAATTATGGAAAATTTACATCTTTAAAATCTAGAAAATTTCGCAAAACATCCATTATGACTCGATACAAGCATTTGACTCGAACAAACACACATATATATCTTTTAATTAATTGTTATTCTCATGTTTACGCTTTTTGAAAACGTGTGTAATCCTCCCTACACTTATCCTTTATGTAAAATACCTTTATATGCAATTAAGACGAGAGTCCATTCCGTAAATTGCCAGATAACCCGACGGATCGATCGCAACCGACGGCGCAGATCGCAACCGACGCGTGAAGGAGTAAAACAATGATTATTTTTTTCGCTTTTGAGCTAACTATAAAATTTTGGAATTTTCTGTGTCTTAATTTTCCGTAAATTCAGAAACATCCATTCCACAAGCATTATATCCTAGTTTAGTAGAGTCTTATATATATTATTACCGCCGATTTTACGCCAAGGTTTCGCTTTTTTTCTTGAATGTGCGTTTTATTTATCAAGAAGAAGAAACAAAAGATTGGAAGGAGCTTTTCACGCATACATTTTTCTTGGAAAGGATTTAACCACTATTTCACACACGGATCCTACCGAGCTAATCGTGGAGTACTAGTTTTTCGCTTTTAATTACCTTCCATTATCATAACTTTGATATTTTGGGAACATTGGGGACAATGTTCGCTTTAAGTGTAGGAGGGAAAATAAACGGAACTTAGAAACTATGCTTATCCTTGATTATTTGCTTTGTCCAATTGTATTTGTGTAATAAACCATGAGAAAATGTCGCTTAGGTAATTTTGGCACCAAATTTAAAATTTTTCATGACATATAGGAGTGGGCCATTAGTCTTAACAAAAGCGCCTCACGGATAGGAAGTTGCATGACTAGCACAAAACCCTTTACCACCTAAATTCCACCCAAATGCGAGGATCGCCTTAGATTAGTAGGAATTAAAGCATTCATCTTTAATGCTTAGAGTGTGAACCGTAGTATATTAGATTCTAGAACTTGTTTTGTGATGCATTCCGAGATCGCTAGTAAGACTACACTTGTGTAGTTAGGAATAACTAAATGATAAGAGGAATTAGGATAACCCTTGTTCGACACCAGTAAAATAATTACTTCTTCCACATCGGTTGAGTAATTCCCCACACCTTTGCGTTGTACTCATTTTAGTACACGATACCCCTAGTTAACCCCTCGAGCCTATCCTTTTCATGGTTCTCGTGATGTTCCGTTTTTCCGAATATCAATGAAGAGCATTGTTTACACCCCACCCCAAATATACACCCAAATCGCTTTAGCCTACCTTGTATGCACTCACTTTAGTGCATTATTGTTATCACCCTAAACCCTTAGTTCAATTATCTAGTTGCTTGCATGAGTTGCTAAGTCGAGTCATATCTTTGTACACGCTTTGGGACGATTGGGACTCATGGGAAAAAGTTAAAGTTTATGAATGACCGGAAGGGAACGTTAAATTCCCTTATTTGCGTAATAACGCACCCCAAGTGTTTTGATCTTTTCAATTCGGATCAAATTAGTGTTAGAGCAATAAAACTCAAGTGTAGGGATGTGCCTATAAATCCCTATCATTTTGATATTACCGTAGAGGATGGTAGAGTAAAAGTGTATGGAAAAAAAATCGAAAAAAAAATAGAAAAAGAGAAAAGAAAAAAAATAGAGTGTTAAAAAAAATAATAACATACGGGCTACCATCCTACATCTTTCCTTTAAATTTATGTTTGTTTGTTTCAGTTATCTAGAGTTTAGAGTGTCGAGTCTTGGCTTAGCAACGCCATTCTTCGTATGCTTGTAACATAGAGATTTTTTGACTTGCCACCACTAAATAGCCTATCCCACCAAACCCTTTGTTTCCCTACCGTAAGCCCAACATTACAACCCTTTAAAGACCTCTTTGATAGTCTTTCTTAGGTGCTTACGCCAAAGCGATGGAGGTTTGATCTATTCTCAAGCCTATGGTAATCTATGTACTAGGACCGGTTAATGAGTGTTTATCTTCCATTTCCAACTTATTTATTTCATATACACCCGAGAGATGTGGGTATCCAAACACCCCATGTGAGGTGCTAGTATGTAATTTCCGTGCTTGTTATGACTTTTGCGGGGCTTATATGTGTTGTGGACTGTTTTAAACCAATGCTTCATGACCCCTAACTTATAAATTAATTGGTTAAAAGCACATTTGCTTGAGGGCAAGCAAATACCAAGTGTAGGGATATTTGATAAGGTTTTAAAATATACCTTTTTGAGGGGTCGTTTAAGCCCTTATTTGATCACTTTTGTATCCGTTATTACTTAATATCGCCTTTTCACTTTTAGGTCTCTTGAAGGCAAATTGTCAGTAATGGCACTTATTTGGACGAAAAGGAGCGGATATACGAATAAAATGGCCAAAGTCAAGAATCGAGACACTCAAGTCATTGAATACAAGGTGACGGGCGCCATCGCTTAATCATGACGCCGGCTTGAGCATTTTGTGACGACAAAAGCCAAATTTTTATTTTCAAGTGACGGTGTCGCTTTAAAAGAGTTGGTTGTCGCAACTCGACGGCCTAGATTGGATCCGACGGCGCCGAGATCGAAGGGACGGCACACAAGCATAAGGTGACGGCGTCGCAAGACTAACGTGGCCAAGACGAAACTCTAATGACGGCGACTGACGGCGCCACAAATCATAAGGTGACGCCGTCGCATATGTAATCTTATATATAGAATCAATTTTTCAAGATTTGTGTGTAGTCTTTGGAGTAAAACCTAAACCGAACCAAGGTCGTCTTGTACAAGATTTTAGGTTCCAAACCCTATCTTACATCAAGATAAGTGTTTTACTTCATTAATTCAATTATGTCTTCAATTATTTGTGTGTATGCTTGCATGTTCTCCATGTCCGGCTAATTTACTTGTGTGTTTGCTTAAGAAATATGAAACTTAATTATTAAATATTGATTGGTTGTCTCTTATCTTAATTGATTAATGATCTAGTAATGCGATAGGTCATTCGTTGTGTAATTAATGCTTGATTAATCTTTGTGAACCTTAGGATATAGCACTTAGAGCGGTTGTAGGCTAAACCATCCAAAGAGGGCCTTAGAGTTAGAGTTTATAATCCCTAGAGGGTTTTGTAGACGAGACCCTTTGGTAAGTTCAAAGAGTTAGGGATAAACGCATACCCTACGACTTTAGACACACAACGCGATTAAGAATAAGGACGTGACAATTCAACCATCAATAGGAGATAATTAAGGAGTAATAAAACCTAAGTGAACACATCTTTAAACTATCATACGAGCACACAATAATTAGACATAGACTACATACACCCTATATTAAATTATTAGATAAGTAGAGTAATCGGTAGAAATACCAACCCCCAAATCCAAACCCCGAGATTCGTACATTTCCATTTCCTAAAAAAACATAAAAAAGATAAAAAATAATCTTCCTCAACCCCAACCTTAGCGTAGTAACTTCTCACTAGCATTCATATTCCCCTAGAGAACGATATCAATACCCGTGGCTTACCCTAATACTACACTACAACGATTAGGTTCACCGCCTAGGTGTTATAAAACTTGCTCAAGAAAAGGAAGTTCCTTTGACCCCGAACGACGCTGTAGAAGCGTTATCGCACTTTCTCGGTACTCTTTAAACTCCACCACCTGATGGTAACTTGTTTTACAAATTTCAACAAACTGTACATCCTAAAATTTTCTAACATGATAGTCAAAGTTTTACAAATTTAAAACAACATGAAAATATGATAGTGTCAAGAAGTATTAGATGGCATAGGGAAACAAAGCCACATGAGAAGATGACCAGTTAATTCAAAATAATATAAAAACACCATGAAAAAGTTGGGTGTTAATGATATAGGTTCCGTACATAGATGAATGGCATATTAAATAGAAATTTTCAACTTGCTATAACAAAAGGCATTGCAGATGACAATAAGCTAACTACAACAACATCTAGCGACATAGCACAACAACTCGGGAAGAAAATAAATATGACAGTAGATATACAGAAATAACACTAATAACGACTTCATTCACGTCGTCACTTCAACAAACTTATAAGGCCATAATCAAATACGCAATCATCGATAAAAAGCACATAAAACCCAAATAGTAACTGATTACCTATAAGTTTATAAAAAAATCTGAACACAAATTACCTGTATGTTCAGAGTTCGTTATAAATTTAGATGTTGTGCAAACATCCCAATCATATCACAACCAACATTGTAATATGATCTCAAGTAGATGGTCAGTGAAGGGCCACTGATCTAGCAACAAAGGAGAGTCCGCGATGAGAACTGAAAAAAAATTACAATCTAGATTCAAAACTTGCACCGATGCTTGACAAATTTATACTTGTCAAATATGTAAGGCAAAGTATTTAGTAAAAAGATTGAATTTGAATTTCAAGTTGTATTGAAAAATCAATTAAGATGAATAAACTACCGCATAGTGGACCAATCGCAAGTTATTGGGGAGTCATGGAAAAATGTAGGTTCATACATTTTCGTCTAAGAGTATAAGATTCACTAAGAGTTTAGAAGTTGAGGTTTAATGAAACAAACCGAAAACCATAAAGATATAACAGGGCACTTCTTGACAGCAGTATTACAGTAGAGGTTCAAGTTGAATCGATGTTTCAAGATAGGGTATTGACCACCATTCTCAGCAACACCGAGCTTGTTGATAAAAAACCCTCTTCAAGAAAAGGCTCAAAAGAACTGCTTCTTCACAGCAACATGAATTTCTTTCACTCTAAAGGACAAATTGTCAAGCGAAAATCAGCTACCTTCTCATCCATCAAATCAAATATGCAGTACAAGTTTGTTCCACATTCGAACTAATACTTTTTGCTACCAAAGTGAACTTGTTAGGCTCCAAACTTGCAAAAACTTAGATTGTAAATGAGTAATTGAATTAAAAGTATAGATGGGAGAAACAGATTTAAACATTCAAAGGAGGAAAAACCAAAGTGATTAGGGGATAGAAGAAATTAATGACATAGAAACTCGAAAAAACGATTGATTTCTCAATAGGCGCGTGCTTTGTATTCTCTGTCTTCTCCAATAAGCTTTTGGTATCTATATACAATATCTTTTTGTTTAAATGAGTTTTTAGCCCATTTTTTTCAAAATAAAGGCTCAATCTACTTGTACCTGAATTAAATATATGTATTTTGGATTTGTGACATCAGCAAAAATAATATTTTATTTTAATAACCAATAAAAGATGTACACCTAGTCAAAGATGACCTCACTCAAAACCCTCTTTTAATAGATTAAATAGAAATAGATTATTATTATTATTTAATAAAGCTTGGAATTAGTAAAATATATATTTTATTTTTATTTTTATTTATTTTTTTATTCTTATGATAGTTTATGTTTGAAACATAGTTGATTCGTTTGTTTACGCCTAGTTTTGGTTAAGATGTGAGATTCATCTATATTCGTTGTACTTAATTATTTTTTGAAGTAATAAATTTATCGGATAAACCTTTTACCTAAAATAGTATTTTTAAAATTTTTAAAGGTTTTTATCATTATAGCTAGGGTTGTATATGTGGTGGATTTGGGTTTCTAAACCAGTTCTTGGTTCTTGGTACGACGTTGGCATTGTAATTTTAAGAAATCTTAGCATGATGTTTCATTTTGCTTTTGATACTAAAATTAAGATTTGCTCAAGAAAATTGACTATTTTCTTTTTCAACACATTTTTAGACTTGGTGAAAGATGAGAATGATGTTAGTTTTGCTTTCAAGTGTATGTTCCTAATTCTTTTGCAAAATGTAGCTATAACAATTAGTCCAAATACATGTGTTGACGCTTGGAAAGTGTGTGATTTGTGCCGCGCTTCTATTCCAATCCCCTACGACAAGATACCGTAGATTTGGAGCTTGTATTTGTATTTTTTCAACTTTATCAAACATACTATTTGATCATTTTGAAGACCATAAACACTACATTTTGAAACCATTGAAATTAGATAAAGTTAAATCCTCAAGAAGAGGGAAACTATTAGAACATTTTAGGCGCGACTCACAAGGCTGGTGACAAGCTAGGTTTTGTAAATGGTGTTAGTTTTGCTTTCAACTGACTTCTTGTAGCTTGTTTCTATTTTGGTGTGTTTGACTTTTGGAACGTTATTAGTGACCGGCATTGTATAGTAGCTATACCCGCCCTTTAGTTAAGGGAGATGATTTGTACATTCAATAAAATGATTGGTACGCTCTAAATTATGATGTTTGAACATTTATATCTCATATGGGTAAAAATGTAAAGGTCACAGTGAAGGTATAAATGTCCAAATACCATAATTTAGAGTGCCTCAATCATTTTGTAGCGTGTGCAAATCACCTCTCTTTAGTTAAACTTAAAAAACATATTTGAAGGGCTCTATTCTACAAATGATCAAAAAGGGAATACAAGAATGAAGTTTTGGTTTTTTTATATTATTAGAGCATAATGTCTCTTAACACAAGGTTAAAGTTTTACTCAGTACATGTCAGTGTCACATCAGTTTTAACATTTTCACCTTAACTAAAAAAAAAATACTATTTATCATAACTCAACTTTAACTCAATTATTTTCAAATTCAACCCCTAAACTAAAACTAATACTTCATTTAATAAAAAAACATAACATTTAAAACACGAATTACATTAAACATCAAAGTTAAAACACGAATTACATTAAACATTAAAGTGAAAACACGAAATACATAGTACGATTAATACAAACTGCGATACGGTAATGAAAATAAAACTACAAATTAAGAAAAAGAATCATCTGAGTTATAACCCTCCTTACTCGAAGACAACCTAAACTCGCCATCATAATACTTTGCTTCCATAATGTCAAACCAGTTCTGCCTAAGATGTTCTGCATCCCTGGCTTCGTGCTCCATACGAGCAGCTTCCTCTCGTGCCTCGTTTTCTCGTATCTCTCTGAGTATTGCCTCATCCTCGTTTTCACGTTCACGATATATCGGGTTACGAGTCACGCGAGGTTCAGCTGCTGCTTGTTCCAACTGTTGCTGATATTAGTACGCGGCCATCATAAAATCAAAGTCAGTTTCGTCATCTACGTTTGACTAGTGCTGAGGTAATTCGCCACTTTGATTCGGATCCATTGTGAATGAACAAGGTTTTTTTTGTTTGAAAGGAAGTATATAAACTTGATATTGAGTAGTGGAAATTTGAAAAAAAAAGATGTGTGTTTATTGGGTATTTATAGTGGTGGGAAAATGATTTTGAATTTTTTTAGGCAAACTAGCCGTTTTTTAACGTTGAGGGGGTAAAGTGATTTTTTTTTTTTTTTAAACACAACGGTAATATAGGGGCTTAAAGTGCAATTTTTTTTTTATTCCTTTTGGCCTTTCACGCAGCGTTAATAGGTTAACGTGCATCGTTAACGCGACTTTAACGCACGAGTCCTCTGTGGTTAACGCATACTTAACGCGAAAACGTTAAGGTTTAACTCGTGTGCTACATTACCACACCGAGTGCTCTTATGAAATAATTATAGGTTTGATCCCTGTGGTTTGCTCAGATTTCATGTTTAGTCCCTAAGTCGTTTTAATTACACCAGAGATACCTATTTTTGAAACCTTGCATTCATTTAGTCCTTATTTTGGATGAGCCGTTAGTTTATCCGTTAAGTGTTATAAAAGTATGAGCCCGTTAGTCTCTCCGTTAAGATTTTTTGCATCGTTAGTCCTCATTTTTTAAAATGAATTAAAAACTCGTTTTTATCCGTTTCTGTCCATCTTTTTTACGTTTTCGTCTGTTTTTTTACGTTCTTGTCCGGTTTTATACGTTTTCGTACATTTTTAAACATTTTCATCTTTTTTTAAGTTTTCGTTGGTTTTTAAACGTTTTTGTCCATTTTACGCCATTCGCTTTTACGCTTTCATCCGCTTTTTATGCTTTCGCTTGTTTTTACGTTTGACCTTTTTACGCTTTTTTCTTTTGTTACGCCGTCCGTTTTCATGTTTTCATCCGTTTTTTACGTTGCCCTTTTTACATTTTCGTCCATTTTATGTTTTCGCTTTTTACGCCTTCTTTTTCGCCTTCTCCGCTTTTACATTTTCATTTATTGTTTTACGTTTTAGTCCGTTTTTTACGCATTCATCCAATTTTTTACGTTTTCGTCCGTTTTTTACGTTTTTTTTTCGTTTTTACGCTTTTGGCCGTTGTTTTACGTTTTCAACCGGTTTTTTACATTTTTGTCCGTATTTTTTACGTTTTTGTTTGTTTTTATATATTTTTGCCAATTTTTACATTTTCGTCCATTTAAAAATGGACGAAAACGAATAAAAATGGACGAAAATGTAAAAAAACCTGACAGAAACATAAAAAAATGGACGAAAACATAAAAAATAGACGAAAACGTAAAAAATAGACGAAAACGTAAAAAATTATTAAAACGGACAAAACCTGACCAAAACGTAAAAGACGGATAAAACCGACGAAACGTAAAAAAAATGACTAAAACGTATAAAAACAAACGAAAACGTAAAAAAAAAGATGAAAACGTTAAGAAACGGATGAAAACGTAAAATAAAGGATGAAAACGTAAAAAACGGACGAATACGTAAAAATGGACGAAAACGTAAAAATGGACGAAAACGTACAAAAATGGACGAACACGTAAAAACGGATAAAAACGTAAAAAAGATGGACGAAAACGAATAAAAGCGAGGTTTTAATTCATTTTAAAAAATGAGGACTAACGGTGCAAAAATCTTAACGGATGGACTAACGGGGCAAGTATTATTTTAACACTTAGTAGATAAACTAACGGTGCATCCAAAATAGGGACTAAATGAATGCAAGGTTTCAAAAATAAGTATCTCTGATGTAATTAAAACGACTTAGGGACTAAATATGAAATCTGAGCAAACCACAAGGATCAAACATGTAATTGTTTCTATTATTATAGTACATGTACATGCAAGGCTCCGAGAAAATATTTGCGTACAATAATCTTAAACGAGCAGGTTAACTCGCGCGTTCCTGCGGGGGACCTTTTATTTTGCAAAGCGATACAAAGTCACGAACAACTTAAAGAATGTAAATGCTTTTGAAATAAATAACATCAGATTTACCCGTAACAATGATTTGCAATAGCAAAAAAAGTTTTAACATAACTTTAATAGCAGGCATTTGATTATAAAAAATACATGCTCATTCATAATGGCATAAATACATTCATAACCATAACTTCACATTCATCAAGATAGTACTAATGAAACATAGTGAGATTCAAATTACTCAAGATAATAAGCTTTATGTCAGGCAATATTCAATCAAATACAAAGACTCAAATAATATCTTATCAAACCATCTTCAGGGAAAAAAAGTCATCAAGTTCTTAGAGCACCTAAATCTTGAAACTTGAAAGCTAGAACCTGCAAATACACAAAAAGCTGATATCAATAAAAAAGCAACCGTGTTTCAAAATAATCAATAATGTGTGCAACTATGCATTATGACGTCATACCTTATGTGGTTGAAGATCGTTAAAACTTTCTCATAAAATTAAAATTCCTTAAATTCAAGAGCAAGCATACGCAAAAGCAATATCTCCAATGGCGGAGAAAGTGCTCCACATTTTCTCGGCACTTGGCATGTGTTTACCAACTGGTATTCCTACTTAATAAACATAATCCCAACAGAGACAAACAGATATAGAAAAATCATCATTTACTTTGTTCAAATCCGAAAAGCCTATGTGTAACTGAATGTACACGTACCTGAAATATGTGTGTGAATTAATGATGTGCGGTTTTCATCCTGAAACAATGCAACAATATAGTCACTAATCCTACATGATTACGTTTGCGGAATTAATCATTGCTCATGATCATAGGGCATATCAGTAATTTTTTTACATACCTGAAATCATGCAGACATGGAATCCATGCGAAATCTGCATCTAAAACAGAAGATGAATTTAGAATGATTCAGAAACAACTATGAAACAACGTTTGATTCATCAGTTGATGGTAAAGCAATAATTATACGAATAGCTCATCTCTTACTTTTCATGCAAGTTTTGATGTAATTGTTTCTTGTAAAATATGAGATTATGACATACCAGTTTTTCCTCTCGCGAAGAATTGTTATTGTCCTTTAACTGTCTTGGGTTCTTAAAAGCACCTTTGGCACCAACTGCAGGCATCCTTCCTACCATCCAAATATATGAACATCAACAACATAGTTTTTAAAATGTTAAACATTACTAATGCAAAAAAAAATAAAAAAATAAATAAAAATAAATCACTCAAAAAAATAGAGTGCCAAAAGTTGAAATCTCAAACAACTAATAAAGAAAGCCTCAAGTTTTTAAAAACCTCAAGTTTATGAATAGAAGCTTCTGCCTTTGCTTTCTGCAAGTTCTCCCAAACAGTGACTTTAGCTTCCTCTCGTTTGACCCTAAAATGAGAAACCAAAAATGAGTAAGATTGCATAAGATACCAGTGTATGTCAGGCAAGATTTATGTTCCCAAATAAGTTCATTTGAAGTGTTTTTACAAATTATTTATAGTACGTCTTAAGCAAAAAGAAACTGGTTTACCTATCTTTGATAAGAACAATCATAGGGTTACCATTATGACATCGATAACACCTCTCATTGAGCCTATATACTTTGTGGTTATTTTAGTTTGCTTATTAGAAATGCATATGTTTTTTTAAATCATTAGATCATATGCAATTTTGAAAGAAACAACTCTCAAATAATCTTAGCTTATTTCACTTTCAAATAATCTGATAAACAATCCTAAGCACCCCCAAAAGTGCTTATTTATCGTATCAAAGGCAACAATTATAGTTTGATAAGAACTTTCAATAAGCAATATCTCAAAACCCGTGTAAAATTTCATCATATAAGGGCGCCCAAATATAAATAAGGCAACTAATGAACTTAAATGTTTAGTGTGCTGCAAGTCTTATAGGCCAGTATATGTGTTTGGCATATACAATATTTAGCAGGCCGAATCCACCCGAATACGTTGCCCAAATCCACCCGAATACATTCCAAACACCCAAACTTTTAAACACGGAACCTCTTTTAACTAACCACAAAACCACAATAACATCAAGCAAATCATGACTTTTTTTTCTAATAAACCAAAGTTCAAGCAAAACCAAAATCGCAACCTTATAAACCCAAGGCATAATGAACTTATGGCCAAATTAACATGAGTTGGTAACTCTTATACTGAACGAATCCAAAGCACGGTTTTTGCTATAGAAAAAACTCATGGCCAAATGAAATTAAGTATCCAAAACAACCTATAAAAGAACAAAAGTCTATAAACCAATAAACACAAATGTTTCTATAAGCACTAACCAAACATCCCCTTATTTAGGCTACCATGAATTGTTAAAAGCTTCCACTGAATTTGCATAAAAACAATAATTCCCGCTTTTGTCGATAATTGAATTTTACTAAAAAAATTTATAAAATTATTCTTCACATAATCAATCATTCCATCTTAAAAAATATATATATTATAAAATAACAAGCCCGAGTTTAGATAGAGTTTGATTAGTACCTGGCTGGAACTTGAGCAGGAAAAAAAAAGGTAAACACATTTACTTAAAATGTATCTAGCAATTTTTATCAACCTGTAGATACATTGCCAAGAAACTCAATCACTGTAAAAATATAAAACATTAATCATACATATTCTGTTTATTATATGTTAGATTTCTTTTAAACTTGTCTTAAAGTTAACAAAATAGAAAAAAAATTAAAAAGAAAACCTTACCACAATCTTCAATATTTGTTATACAATCTATCCATACATCTTGAACTTCCAAACTACCTACAAACAACAACAAAAACAAACGAAAATCAAGACTAAATAAATTACTCGAATCAATGAAGATCGATACTTACAAAGTAGAAGTCAACCCATGCAATTTCAGCCGTGCGACTCCTTTTTGTTTTGTTTGATCGGAGATGATAATGGTGGATAAAAACATGGTTTAGGATTTATGGTCTTCACTTTTTCGCTTTGTGTTTGATCGGACATGATAATGGGAGGATAAAAACAAACGTGTAGTGATTTTGTGGGTTGGTTTTGTATATGGGTATGATGAGTGGGGCGCTGGAAAAAATGGATGAATCTGGAATTGAGTTAGCAATAAAAATGGTGGGAGAAGAATATGAATGATTGTTCTGGAAACTTTTGGTGTGTGTTTTATTAACATCACATGTATAGACCAATTTTCTATACAACCACAAAATAAATATATATAATATAATATGATATACACACTTGCAGGTAGTAAAAAATCTGTGTATAGCCAATGACAGCTTGACACCATCACATGTGTACAAAAATAAGAAACTTCTAGCTACTAACCAAGTGCAATGAATATCTCTTTTGTACAGGTACACGTATGTATACACTGCTGGAGAGTGAACAGTTACTCCCCAAACACACTTTGGCCAATGGGAGCTCGCCACATATTTGTTTTTTATAGTGTAATTTGTATAAACTTGTAATAAGCCAATAGCAAGTTGACAACAACACATGTATAACACATGTATAAGCAAAATTTATGTACGACCCCAAAACAACTATTAGTAAATATATATAATATAATGTCGACATTTCAGTCAGTAAATTATGATTTTAAAGAAATGTGTTATTTTCTTCTCAACAAAATCTTTTAAAATTCAAATTCCAACAATCCATCAAACCGCTTAAATTTATTATTAACTAACTAGTGAAAGCAAGTAGAATGTTCAAATGATTATTGTTTAGTGTCACATTAATTTTTTTTTCTTTCCCCAACTATCAGACCCATTCTTATATTTTTTTGTTACGACCATATGCCACTTTTTTATATAGAAAATACTCCGTATATCACTTTCACACGTACCTTTATAAAAGATGAAAACTTACTTGCGGTTGAACCACAACTTATATTGTCACAATTAATAGTACAAATACAAACTTCGTAATTTTTTATAATATAATGATGGAAAACCAAATCCTAAACACTACCTCACTTTTGTATTTGAGTTTTTTTTTGGTACTATATTTGTAGAGTGGTGGTAGCATACAAATAGAACAAGCGGGTATGTCTATTTGCACCCCAAAATGGGATAATATGGATCTTTTTATAGTCAATCGTATAAACTGCAAAATACATAGTATAATGTCAGAAATGTAGTTCAATTCAGGGATATGATTATACTTAGAAATAATTTGAAGGTACAGAGTGTACACCCATTAAGTCCATGATTACTCTGACTCTAATAGTGGTTTAGAGTTAGTACTACTATTAATAATGTTATTGCTGTTGGCAGAGTTACTACTGCTAGTGCTAATGTTACTGCTGTTGGCAAAGTTACTACTACTAGTACTAATGTTACTATTGTTGGCAGAGTTACTAATGCTAGTACTGATGGTATTAGTTTGTAACTACTTTGATCTATTAATAGGTAGTTTCAAGCTCGTAATTAAGACCATAATAACTTGGTCTTGTAATCACTATGGCTATAATGGAGGAACATTATGAGGAGATTAATTGGCCTATTAATTCTCATAACTCCATTGACTAAGAGTAATCAATCCTATAAAGAGGATACACATCTGCATGGAAAAAAGACACAAAAACCGTAAACACTTGAAAGCGAATTGGTTCTTGATTTGTGCCTAAAACAGGAACACCACTTTGTCTTATCCCATAGAGATATTCGTGTAACCCAGTCATAGGGTCGAATAGTTTCTATTGGAAAGTGATAACACGATTTCAAGTGATATTCAGTACGCATTGATTATCTATACCCAACTGGGAACACTTCAAAAGAAACCAACAATCAACAAAAACTATTTAGTGTTAATCAATGGTTGTTGCTATGAGGCAAATGGCTGCTAACTTTTCAAAACTAGAAAAGTTTGAAGGTGTCGATTTCAGAAGATGACAAAAGAAGATGCACTTTTTGTTGTCAATCGTGAGTGTGGTGTATGTCCTGAGCACTCCTATTCCTGATGATGAGGATGATGCAACTGTGGAGGATATAAGGAAAAGGAGCAAGTGGGAGAATGACGACTACATTTGCAGAGGTTTAATCCTCAATGGTATGTCTGATCCTTTATTTGACATCTATCAAAATGTGGAATCTGGTAAAGAACCATGAGATTCCTTGGAAGCCAAATATATGGTTGAGGATGCATCAATTAAGAAGTTCTTTGTAAGTAATTTTAACAATTACAAAATGGTCGATTATAGACCTGTCATGGAACAATACAATGAACTTCTTAGTATACTTGGTAGATTCACACAACACAAAATGAACATGGATGAGACTATTTGAGTCTCTTGTGTCATTCATAAACTCCCTTTTTCTTGGAAAGATTTCAAGCATATGCTAAAACATAAGAAGGAGGAATTAACTCTTGTTGAGTTGGGTAGTCATATGCGCATTGAGGATTCACTCAGAGCGCAAGACAATGATAAGCCAAAGAGTAGAAATGCTACTGGTCCATAACAACTCCACCAGGTACAATGACAACAAGGGAAAACGTAAGCATCAGGATAGCACCAAATCTGATCTTAACAAGAAGCCAACAACAACTTGTTGGAAGTGTGGGAAACCTGGACACTTCAGGAAGGATTGTAAGGGTGTTAAGTTGGCAACAAAGCCAATGAATCAGGCACAAGTGGATTCGGGAATGGTAATACCAATTCTCTGAAAGGCCATAATATATTTAATAAGTCTTTTCAGATTTATTATGTTACATATATATCTGAGGCATACTTTGTACATGATGATGATGTTGCATGGTGGGTTAACCCTAGTGCAACAATCCATGTGTGTAAAGATAGAATCTGGTTCAAGACCTATGAGTCACTGAATAATGGTTCTATTCTTAATATGAGAAATGAGTCAACAACCCTGGTGCATGGAAGAGGATGTGTGTATTTAAGATTTGGTTCTGGAAAGATTGTTTCTTTGTTTAATGTTTTACATGTTCATAATATTCGAAAGAATTTGGTTTCTAGTAGTGTTTTGAATAATTGTGGTTGTAAACAAGTTATTGAATCTGATAAGTTTGTTTTGTCTAAACATGGTGTGTTTATTGGTTTTGGCTATTTGTGTAAACAAATGTTCATGCTTAATATTGTTAATGATATTGCTAATTCAGCCTTTATGTCAACCTTTAAACTAAATGATTCAACCCTATGGCATGATAGACTTGGCCATGTACTTAAGAGAATGCGAGATATATCTAAGGATGGGTTAATCCCAGCCTTTGATCTGGACACTGAAAAGTGTAAAACTTGTATGATGACCAAAATAACTAAGAAACCTTTTCAAAGTGTAAACCATGAAACTAACATTTTGGATTTGGTTCATAGTGACCTATGTGATTTACATGCTACTCCCTCTTTGGGGAACAAGAAATACTTTTTGACATTTATTGATGATGCTTATAGGTTTTGTTATGTTTATTTGTCATACTAAGGATGAAGCATTAGATAAATTTAAAGTGTTTAAAACTAAAGTTGAATTGCAACAAGGGTCCATGATCAAAAGGTTAAGGACTGATAGGGGAGGTGAGTACATGGATACTCTGTTCTTTCAGTCTGTTGGTATAATCCATGAAACGACTGCTCCCTATACTTCTCAGCAAAATAGTATCTCTGAAAGGAAAAACAGGGTACTGAAGGAGATGGTTAATTCCATGTTGTCTTATTCAGGGCAGAGTCAAGGGTTCTGGGGTGAAGCTATGCTAACAGCTTGCTATTTGTTAAATAGGGTTCCTAATAAAAGGAACAAGATTACCCCTTATGAAATCTGGAGTAAAAGAAAACCTAACATGAACTTTCTCAGGGTTTGGGGTTGTAGGGTTGTTGTAAGACTCCTTGATCCAAAGCAGAAAACTTTGGGTGAAAGAGGCATTGAATGCATTTTTATTGGATATGCTATTGGTAGAGTACATTTAACCAAAGAAAGATGTGAAACAAAAGAAAATGGTGTGATAAGTAATGTGGAAAACTTGAAGGGGGGGGGGGGGTTGAATAGTTTTGCCGATTTTAAGTTAGTTTCTAAAAACTTTAGATTCGATGTTATGTGAAATCGTATGGATGAAGAGAAAGTATAGATCTAGGAGTAATGCAAGTAAAGAAAGTAAAGTAAGGGATAGAAATGACACAACCGATTTATAGTGGTTCGGCTACAAGGATACCTTCCTTGCCCTACTCCATTCACCGAGTCACCTACTCGAGAGTTCAAGCACTATGTCAACAAACTCCTTCAACTTGGCGGAGAAGCCTTCACAACGTTGCTTACACCTTTTTCCGGTACAAAGCTAAATACCGAGTCCGTAACACGGAGGACCAAACTAACACTACTATAACACAACAAATATGTGAAATATGAAATACAAGATATTCGCTATAGAAATCTTGTGGAGGAACAAATCAATCAAGGACCCCTTGCTTGGATGACTTGTAGAATGCTCGTGATCTCGCCTTAGAGAAGGACCTATATGAGAATCACAATAGAAGAAAGAAGAACAACTCTCTAGATCAAGTGATCTTTTGTTAGAAGAGTGTAAGAATATATGAGAGAGTTGGTAAGAAGATAGGTGAGTAAAAATGAAGAAATGGCTCTCTATTTATAGGCAAATTCTTGCCACTGCCGCACGGATCCCTTGCTTAAGGGATCCGTCTAGTGTAACTCCAGGGATCCGTAGGACGCTCCTCTTTGCCCATGGGTTTTTGGGTTATGGGTCATGGGTTGGTCCATGGGTATTTATTTAGATACAATGTATCTAATAGATGCAATGCATCTAGTCAATGGGTATGGGTTAACTCCATGGGTTATGGATATGCTCCATGGGTATGAGTCATGAGTTGTGATTTTTACCCATCCTAATAAACTATTACAACAAATGGTTTATTACAACAATTTGTATTAAATGACTATATGTAAATGCTTTATAAAAATAACATGTATCCTTATAATTTTACTTATGATAACATTATATTTGTTATCAACTAAACACAAAGAGATCGCTAAATATTAATAAACGTTTTTACAGTTTATTTGTATTAACAATCTCCCTCTTTTTATTGATGACAAAACATAAAGTTATGATGAGTAAAACTTAAGATTAGATGTTGATCTGTACGAACAAATAAGTCAAACAGACTTGAAACAATCGTATACAAATACAATGAAGTCCCGAGAATACAGGGATTCCGGTCGTTATGTCCCAAGGAGACTCAATGGTGTGTTAAACACTCGATTCAGACGATAGAATGATCACTAATGATAGCGATCGAAAAGGATTTGAATGGATAATTACACTACCGAAAAAGGAAATAAATAAAAGCGACTTAAATGCAAATTAAGAAAATTAAAAGATAAAATCTAT
Organism: Chrysanthemum lavandulifolium; assembly: GCA_022545495.1. Taxonomy (NCBI): domain Eukaryota; kingdom Viridiplantae; phylum Streptophyta; class Magnoliopsida; order Asterales; family Asteraceae; genus Chrysanthemum; species Chrysanthemum lavandulifolium. Next base: position 187,371,099 of record CM040240.1, read on the forward strand.
TAAATAAACGCTATCACTATATTTAAAGTGATGAACGCTTAAAACCAAAAAACGAAAACTTACGCTTAAATAAAAATAACGTGAACGTATAAAATAAAAAGTGAAACTTACACAATATAAATCTTAAAAATATGAAAAATACATTTTTACAATCCTAATGATAAAAGAAAATTATTAGAAAAGAAAAATTATTTTTATAACTATTTATGTAATTATTATTAATTAAAAACTAATTTAAACTATTTAATAATACTCTAAAATAAAAGAAAATATGAAATAAGACTAGAAAAATAAATTTAAGACTTAGAAAATCTAAAATATGATAAAACTAATTTTAAAACAGAAAATATATTTTTTAGACTTTTTAAGTATTTATTATTAATTTAAAACTATTTAAAACTAATTTAAATTATTAAAAATACCAAATAAAGGGAGAAAAATAAGGAAAAATACTTTTTATGCTTTTTATATTTATCTTAAACTATTAAAATTGAAAAATTATTTTTTGGAACCTTTTCTTAATTTTTTGTATTAAAAGCTAATTAAAAATACTTAAAAACTAATTTAAATTGAGAAAAATAGCAAAACAACTTGGAAAAATCTGAAAATTTCAGGAAAAGTCTAAAATGACATTAGGAAGCTGGGAAAATAGAAAACCAGGGCTTGTTTGGCAGAATATGAATCGATGAGTAAGTGCTTATTGAAATAAGCACTTACATAAGCAAATGGAGTCCAAAGGGTACCAAACTGAAAGAGAAGCTTTAATAAGCTAAAGTGACCAAAATGAAATGAGAAACTACAAGCTAAACCTTCTGATTATCAAGTTGCAAAGATTTGAGGTACTGAGCTTAAGCTTAAAACAGGAATTAGGGGGCTACTTCATACCAAGAAATAAGCAATCAAATAAGCTTAAAACAGGAAAACACCAACTGGAACTTCAAAAGGACCTGGCCAAGAGTACTTAAACCAAAAATTAGACCCAGAGGAGCTCAAGTGAGCCTTTTACAAGCTCTGCAAAAGCTGAGAAAAACTCAGCATAAGCTGAGTTTGGAGCAGGGCAGTTTGGCCCTAAAAGACAAGCTCTTTTGAAGCTTGTAGGAAAATCACAAAAATAAGCTAAAATGACCATAAGAAACTAGAGCAGTAGGGCTTTTAAAAACAACAAGTTTCATTAAAAATGATTAAGAAATGAGCTCATTAAAAATCTTTCTAGTTGAGCCTAAAACTGGTTTTGCAACATTTGACTTTTTAAGAAAAAGTGGAAAGTTGACTAAACTGATTTTTGATTATGATTTTTGGACTGGAAATGAACTTAATAAGTGTAATGAGCCTAATGCTAGCTTAATCTATGTATTTAGAACACAAAACAAGAATTTGATGTTGCAAAAACTCCAACAGTGGCTCTGCTAAGATAGTGGAGATGGATTTTTGACTTTGAGACAATTGCAGGCACAAACTAAGACATGTATGAGCTAAAATACACTACACAAGCACAAACCAAAAGATCTTAACTACTTAAAAGGCCTTAAACACAATAATTGCAACAAACCAAACACCTCTTAAAACCGATAAGCAAACCGAAATGAAACAAACAATCGAACAGGGGTATCTATGATCAAAATGAGTTAATATGACCTAGTTACACCTATATAAACAAGTCTACACTAGTATTGACCACGATATACAGATAAGCAAAAGTGCAAAACCGACTTAAAACTTGAAAATGGAACAAGTACTAACCAATGTGTCCAAATATTGCAGCCAACACCAAACCAAATACTACACTACATGAGCCTATTCCAACCCATTTCAGTCACTGCAACAACCATTTTCCTTTTCCATTCCCATTTGACCCATTTTCTCCATTCTGTTGACTTTCATTGACTGAGAGTTTTTGTGCATGTGAATGACTGAAATACCAAAAGTAAGCAACAAATAAACTCACAAAAGCTATAAGCAGCTTATATGAGCTTATTTAAATCTTAAAAACAGTTTATTTAGTATTCAAATATTGAAAATGCAAGATCAAAATCAAAGTGAAGGCTTGAAATTTTTATTAAACTGAAATGAGATTACAAAAGGATTGAAATTACATAAAAGCTTTAAGAAAACATTAAGAAACCGAAATTACAAGCTTAAAACTAAACTACAACAATTATAAAAAAACGACATTTAAAGAAAAATTTAAAACTAGCTACCCTTTTCTTCTTCTCTCTTTGCTCCTTTTATACTCCAAACTTCTTTCCCTCTCTTCCTCAAAGATTTCAAAGAATATTTAGGTCCATTGGATGTATTGAGCCAATTTTGGCCGTTGGATGGTTTTGGCGGGAAAAAGGTTTAGCCAGGTGTAGGGGTTGAGTGAAATGGTGGGGGGGGCAATTAATGTTTCTTGGATTATGGTGTTTGGAGGGGGGACAAAGGTGTGGAAAAGAGAGGAGGGGGGATGGTGGAGCAGAGAAACGTGCATGGTGGGGAGGAAGAGTGTTGGCGGGTAAAAGGGGTTAGTCAAACCATTTGACCACGGATATTATAATCCAGGGGTCCAAATTGTTATTTGACAGGGGCGAAATGGGGTAAGGTCCAAAATTAGTATTAGGCTTTAATAAATATAGGACCTTAGGTGTAAATTCTGAAACTTCAAGGACCATTATCGCTAATTCATCAAACTTGTTCCAAGGGCTGAAAATGACAAGTTCCAAAATTATAGGGACCAAAATTGCCATTTTGCAATTTTCCAAGGGCTATTTCTGCCAATTTTCAAACTTGGAGGACCATTTTGTAATTTTCTCAAACTTTTCATATTTTTCACCAAAGGACTAAACTTGACAAGTTATGATTTTAAAAGGACCTTTGATGACTTTTCTTTGAAATTTTGACTCGTGGACTATTTTTGACAATTTTAGAAACTTTGGGACTAAACGCAATTTTTGCAAATTTGATATGTTTTTCATCCGATTTTGATATTTTGCATATAAAACACATAAAACACTAATTTGTGATATTTTGATCATTTTGATGTGTTTCGAGTGTTTTCGATGATTTTGCGCTTAAATGGTATAAAAATGATGAGTATTTAGAGACTCATCAATCCCCCACATCGAGATATTGCTAGTCCCTAGCAATGATTTGAGAAAACATAATGGATTTTAAACTCTTTACCAAAAGCCATTACTTCGAGTAGCCAAATGTTTCAGCTCAAGTAAGAACCATGGTACACCGATAACCATGTGATTTTGAGCAAACCACCGCCTTTCAACGGATTTGATTAGTCTTTACCGTAAGCCGCACTTTCCGGACTAGCCAACTCTTAGATAAATTATCGAATTATCTTTGGTGAGTGATTACCAATTATGGTTTTTCCACCGCCTTTACCACAAGCCATAATCTTGCGGGCTAGCCAACTCATTATCTTTTGAGGATGATGGGAGTTGAGAACCATACAATTTTGGGCAAATTGCAAGCCATATAAACGGATTTGAGAAATCTTTACCAAGAGCCGCTTGCTCTGGATTAGCTAATCCTTTTGTCTTATGAAACATGGCGGATCGATAACCAAATGAGAAAGTGTAAAACACTTACTCCAAAAAAAATTTGGCCAAAACGGGAATTGATATAATTATATGATAAAATTCGCGAAATTCCCCACACTTAGAAATGAATATTGCCCTCAATATTCAAAGTACCGCGGTTATGCCAAACAAAGAACGAAAAGGGAAATACTACGGCCATTATTTAGAAAGATTTTTTTTTTTTTTTTTTTTTTTTTAGATATATAACATGTGGGCATCACCCCACACTTAGGTGGTAGAAAGGGTAAGAAGTCGAAATATGGGTGAAAACCCATATGGTGCGTACATCTTTTTTGATTTCCAGTCGCTAGCTTGACTCGACCCAATTCATTGGTTCATGGGGAAGCAAAGTGGAAGAAACAATCTCCATCGGACTTTCATTCAAGATGTTTGGATAAACATTGAAGTACGCGAAAGTTCCACACCGATGAGATAAAGAAAGACAGAGACAGACCCGGCTCACAAATGATAAATGAAAATGCCGGGGTCAAAGATAGTGTCCTCACTGCCGAAGGAGTGAAGAAGAGAGGAAGTCACCAAGTAGGTGAAGAAAGAAAGAAGATCATGATAACAATCATAACTAGATCTTCTTCCTCGGGATTAAGTGCGCTTGCACTTATTTGGATTTTATTGGTTGAGCTCTTTGGGTTGGAAGGCATCTCGGTGGGAGGGTGGGAAGATTTGTCATAACTATGCAAATTGAGATTCTCTCCCCGATCATGATCTTTGCCATCCAAACAATCATACTCCGGAGGAGATATGATATGAGTGAGTTCACCGCGAACTCCTCATGAAGAGAATACGGAGGTGGGACATGTGTGGTACTGTGGGCTATAAATATGCACCTCGTCCATTATAGTCTCCGTGTCGACTCATCACTATTAAAGATTGGATTAATCGAATTTAGAGTAAATTCGAATCGAATTCGAATAAGGGATTAGTGATAGTCGATGAATTGTTGTGGAAACAACATGGTCAACATCCTCTTCTAAGTTGACGATCTCGAGTGTGGAAGTGATGCATCAATAAATTCTATATCTTGAGAATATAAAGAATCGGCATCACTATAATCACCGCCAAAATCGAGAAAGTCTCAACAAGATCATTTGTAAGAGGAGAAAACACATCACACTCCTTGTCAAGAATTCCCTCGCACTCACTGGGATCGGGATAAGGTCCTCAACACTAGACGATTCCATTTCGGAATAGTGCTAAGAGGCTCGTCCCCATTATGAGAGAGTCTTTGGAAGCAATAATAGGTAAGATAGGTGTGATAGCAATAGACCGAGGAGTTGAGAAATGATATCGCTCAATTGAGTAACACTCTCCTCGTCACAATCATAGTATTCCCTCATTTGAATACTATCCTCATCATCATCGCCATCATATCGATTCGATATTCATCTCGTCAAGCTTACACACCATTCTTTTCATTTGTAGTTTCTTTAGAATGCGTGTTTCTTCGAACTTTGAGGAAGACTACACTCCTCGTAATCATTGAAATGATGTGAAGGCTCGGAAGTCGATGACCGATGGAATATTGTGGGGTTGGAAATTGTCAAAACGGAGAATTGGAATTTTGAAAATTTTGATTCACCTACCGACATTCAAAAGTCACATGAGGACCCCACAATTCTCACAATGTAGATAATTGGGAAAATAACTTTCACCAAAATTCTTGTAACATGGTTCCGCTCATAGACAAGCGGGACTCCGGTGGACAATCAAAACCGTAATGAGAATCATTCCACAAAACTCGCATGAGTGGGATTCGTATTGGGGTTGTGGAGGTAGGTAGGAAAAATCGGTGTTTCATTTGAAATGGGATCGGGATTACCGACAAACTTGTCTCCAAACCCACATTGGTACATTGCCGACAATTTCCACCGCTAAACGGACCTCCACACCACCATGTCAAATACCATGACATAGAGAATTAAATGATAAGAGGATAAGAGATAAAGAATTAAACAGTTAGAGGTAAGAGAATGGAGAATTAAACAGTCGAGGGTAGAGAAATGTAGAATTAAACAGATTTGAGGATAAAGGATGGATATTTTGGATTTTTGAAAAGCATGCTATAAAACAAAGAATGAAAAATATTTTTATGCTTTTAACACTTTAGGAAAAGTGCTAATGAACTTTTGAGATTTTTAAACTTTACAAAAACTTTTACAAAAGATGGGGTATGTGCAAGAATGGATCTGAAAATGGCTAAACACACGCTAAAGCCTCCCGTGTGGCATAAAAATTTTGATCTCTTCTAAACAAATAAGTCAAACAGACTTGAAACAATTTCTCGAACACAAATACAATGAAGTCCTGAGAATACAGGGGATTCCCGGGTCGTTATGTCCCAAGGAGACTCAATGGTGTGTTAAACACTGATTCAGACGATAGAATGATCACTAATGATAGCGATCAGAAAGGATTTGAATGGATAATTACACTACTGAAAAAGGAAATAAATAAAAGCGACTTAAATGCAAATTAAGAAAATTAAAAAGATAAAATCTATTAAATAAACGCTATCACTATATTTAAAGTGATGAACGTTTAAAACCAAAAAAACGTAAAACTTACGTTTAAATAAAAATAACGTGAACGTACAAAATAAAAAGTGAAACTTACACAATATAAATCTTAAAAATATGAAAAATACATTTTTACAATCCTAATGATAAAAGAAAATTATTAGAAAAGAAAAATTATTTTTATAACTATTTATGTAATGATTATTAATTAAAAACTAATTTAAACTATTTAATAATACTCTAAAATAAAAGAAAATATGAAATAAGACTAGAAAAATAAATTTAAGACTTAGAAAAATCTAAAATATGATAAAACTAATTTTAAAACAGAAAATATATTTTTTAGACTTTTTAAGTATTTATTATTAATTTAAAACTATTTAAAACTAATTTAAATTATTAAAAATACCAAATAAAGGGAGAAAAATAAGGAAAATACTTTTATGCTTTTTATATTTATCTTAAACTATTAAAATTGAAAAATTATTTTTTGGAACCTTTTCTTAATTTTTTGTATTAAAAGCTAATTAAAAATACTTAAAAACTAATTTAAATTGAGAAAAATAGCAAAACAACTTGGAAAAATCTGAAAATTTCAGGAAAAGTCTAAAATGACATTAGGAAGCTGGGAAAAATAGAAAAACCAGGGCTTGTTTGGCAGAATCTGAAACTGATGAGTAAGTGCTTATTGAAATAAGCACTTACATAAGCAAATGGAGTCCAAAGGGTACCAAACTGAAAGAGAAGCTTTAATAAGCTAAAGTGACCAAAATGAAATGAGAAACTACAAGCTAAACCTTCTGATTATCAAGTTGCAAAGATTTGAGGTACTGAGCTTAAGCTTAAAACAGGAATTAGGGGGCTACTTCATACCAAGAAATAAGCAATCAAATAAGCTTAAAACAGGAAAACACCAACTGGAACTTCAAAAGGACCTGGCCAAGAGTACTTAAACCAAAAATTAGACCCAGAGGAGCTCAAGTGAGCCTTTACAAGCTCTGCAAAAGTCGAGAAAACTCAAAGATAAGTTTGAGTTTGGAGCAGGCGCTTGGCTAAAAGACAAGCTCTTTTGAAGCTTGTAGGAAAATCACAAAATAAGCTAAAATGACCATAAGAAACTAGAGCGTAGGGCTTTTAAAACAACAAGTTTCATTAAAATGATTAAGAAATGAGCTCATTAAAATCTTTCTAGTTGAGCCCAAACTCGGTTTTGCAACATTTGACTTTTTAAGAAAAAGTGGAAAGTTGACTAAACTGATTTTTGATTATGATTTTGACCGAAATGAACTTAATAAGTGTAATGAGCCTAATGCTAGCTTAATCTATGTATTTAGAACACAAAACAAGAATTTGATGTTGCAAAACTCCAACAAAGGTCGCTAAGATAGTGGAGATGGATTTTGACTTTGAGACAATTAGCACAAACTAAGACATGTATGAGCTAAAATACACTACACAAGCACAAACCAAAAGATCTTAACTACTTAAAAGGCCTTAAACACAATAATTGCGGTCAAACCAAACACCCTCTTAAACCGATAAGCAAACCGAAATGAAACAAACAATCGAACCGGGGGTATCTATGATCAAAATGAGTTAATATGACCTAGTTACACCTATATAAACAAGTCTACACTAGTATTGACCACGATATACAGATAAGCAAAAGTGCAAAACCGACTTAAAACTTGAAAATGGAACAAGTACTAACCAATGTGTCCAGCTATTGCAGCCAACACCAAACCAAATACTACACTACATGAGCCTATTCCAACCCATTTCACCATCGCAACAACCATTTTCCTTTTCCATTCCTATTTGACCCATTTTCTCCATTCTCGTTGACTTTCATTGACCGAGAGTTTTTGTGCATGTGAATGATTTAAATACAAAGTAAGCAACAAATAAACTCACAAAAGCTATAAGCAACATATGAGCTTATTTAAATCTTAAAAACAGTTTATTTAGTATTCAAATATTGAAAATGCAAGATCAAAATCAAAGTGAAGGCTTGAAATTTTTATTAAACTGAAATGAGATTACAAAAGGATTGAAATTACATAAAAGCTTTAAGAAAACATTAAGAAACTGAAATTACAAGCTTAAAACTAAACTACAACAATTATAAAAAAAAACGACATTTAAAGAAAAATTTAAAACTAGCTACCCCTTTTTCTTCTTTCTCTTTGCTCCCTTTTATACTCCAAACTTCTTTCTCTCTCTTCCTCAGCATTTCCCAGCAATATTTAGGTCCATTGGATGTATTGAGCCAATTTTGGCCGTTGGATGGTTTTGGCGGGAAAAAGGTTTAGCCAGGTGTAGGGGTTGAGTGAAATGGTGGGGGGGCAATTAATGTTTCTTGGATTATGGTGTTTGAAGGGGGGACAAAGGTGTGGAAAAGAGAGGAGGGGGATGGTGGAGCAGAGAAACAGGCATGGTGGGGAGGAAGAGTGTTGGCGGGTAAAAGGGGTTAGTCAAACCATTTGACTGGGGATATTATAATCCAGGGGGTCCAAAAGGTTATTTGACAGGGGGCCAAAATGGGGTAAGGTCCAAAATTAGTATTAGGCTTAATAAATATAGGGACCTTAGGTGTAAATTCTGAAACTTCAAGGACCATTACTGCCAATTCATCAAACTTGTTCCAAGGGCTGAAAATGACAAGTTCCAAAAGTACAGGGACCAAAATTGCCATTTTGCAATTTTCCAAGGGCTATTTCTGCCAATTTTCAAACTTGGAGGACCATTTTTGTAATTTTCTCAAACTTTTCATATTTTTCACCAAAGGACTAAACTTGACAAGTTATGATTTTAAAAGGACCTTTGATGACTTTTCTTTGAAATTTTGACTCGTGGACTATTTTTGACAATTTTAGAAACTTTGGGACTGAAACGCAATTTTGCAAATTTGATATGTTTTTCATCCGATTTTGATATTTTGCATATAAAACACATAAAACACTGATTTGTGATATTTTGATCATTTTGATGTGTTTCTGAGTGTTTTCAGATGATTTTGCAGTTTAAATGGTATAAAAATGATGAGTATTTAGAGACTCATCAATGTTTTGAAAGCATAAGTTTTACTTCTTCTCCCCCTTTTTGTCGAAACAAAAAGTGATCCTAATGAAGAAATAAAATGTGGAAAAATAATCCATGTATCTTTAACTCCCCCTTAACGGTAGCTCCCCCTAGAATGGGGCGTCAAGTGAGAAAATATAAAAACCTACAAAGAAAAAGTTAGTAGTAACATGCATAAATAATCTTGTGATTGACGAGAATCAAGATTGGAAGCCAAGGTATGTAAACAAAGCCTTGCAATAAAATAACAAAATGTAGTGGTATTTATGCCACATACAAGCATGTAAAACTAAGAACAAGACTTGTTCTAAAAATGACCCAAAAGAAAATTACTAAAAGTAATAAAATGATTCCTTCCATGCTTGCATAAGGTTATGGATGGAAGTTTTGATGAGTGATGATGTTGATGCGATCAAGGATGAGGTTAAGAATGACCCGCATTTCTTCCCTAATTTCTATTGCAAGATCCCTAGTGGATTAGCAATTCTCACAATGTAAATGATGTGGATAATGAGTGCGGAAGTTTTCCGGGTTATTTTGATTTGTGAGATGCGGAAGTTGTGGTGGAAAATTTGGAAAATACGGATCAAAGTCCGGAATGTTTGGAAGTGGTGGTGGAAAAGAACCTAGATGTTCTTGTAACACAATGGGAGCTAAAGGTGGTGAGGTTTCAAGGTCTTTGAAGATTGTGTTTGGAGATGTGGGAGGTGTTGAAAAGACTAGTTCTTTTTGGTTGGTTTGTTGGGATCGTGTTGGAGTCTTAAGGAGTTCCAAAAGAGTGACCTTAGGTGGAGATTTGATGGGTGATGAGGTTGGTGTACTTGTTGGATATGAAGGAGATGCTATGATGGAAGCATTTTGTGATGAATGAGTGGTTGGTGATGAACCATTTGATGATGATTTTGCTAAGCAACAAGGCCGGATGCTAATCCGTGCGGTTTTTCTAGATTTGGGTGGTGGTACTTTGGAAGGTAGGAGGAAAAAATTTTGGATTTCTTGAAAAGGACTGTTTGCACTAGGTGATTCATCTATGTTGGAAGATCTTTTGGATGACATGATGGTGTTTGTTTGTGAGGTTGAGAGTGATAAGTATGCAAGTATTTTGGAAATCCTATTTATAGAAAAATAATGCATTGTAATGAATACTTGACCCAAAATGTGGATTAAAATCTAATGATTAGATATGAATTTAAGGCATGTGATCATGAGAACACAAGCATTAAGTAACATACTCCAAAAAAATAAAAAAATGATGAAAATATAGAAGTTTTCATCCAAAGTGAGAAAAATAGAAGATAATTTCACTGTTCTCACGGATCCCACGGATCCTTCCTCGAGGGAACCGCCCAAAGATTAAAGCCGGGATCCGTGGTACTGGTGACTCAAGAAGCTCAAAATTTTCCTTTTTGGAAACATTTGTGCCTAGTGTGTGCCTATATGCAAACCATTTGGAGTTGCGGTTATCTCGACTCCTAAAAAGAAAAGAAAAATAAACTAGAAGTGAGAAAGCACATTATTATGTGAGATAACCCGAGTGCTCCTAATTCATTGTTGCTTAAATGAATGTACCTGAAAACACATATTAGTTATGTGTCCTTTTTAGCATTCAAAAGACATGAGATGCAATGAAAACGGGTTTTTACTTTGTATTAATAATGAAAAGGCGGTTTGTCCTAGATGTGAGAAATGGCTTTTATGAAAGTGATACGGGAAGTGGTATCTTTTTAGAAAAACATTTTGAAAAAAGATTTCTTTGTATGAAGAAAACGTTTATGCAATTACGTGTTTGCAAAAGGTAATTGCCTTGAAAAATAAGAGAAGACTATGAAAGTACGAGTTTTAAATAAAACTTATCTTGGGTTTTGAAAATTCCCATATAGCTTGTGAGTTGTGTGTGAAATAGAGATCCTAGACTCGGAAAGAAGAAGGCTAGTGTTTACATACCTTGTAGAGTTTAAAAAACTAATTACGACGATTGTTCAATGAGACCAAGACCAAGATGAAGTAGGTTGAATTGTTCCCGCTTCAACGGTTTGGTGAGGACGTCGACTATGTTGTCTTCGGATGCTACTTTCTCAATAGAGATGTTCCCCTTTTGAATATTGTCTCTTAAGAAGTGATGACGAATCTCTATATGCTTGGTGCGAGAATGCAATACCGGATTCTTGCTTAAGTCTATGGCACCTTTGTTGTCACATAGAATGGCTATGTCACTAAGGTGAATATCGTAGTCAACTAACGCTTGTTTCATCCATAGTGCTTGTTGGCATGCTTTGCCGGCGGAGACATATTCGGCTTTGGTTGTTGATATAGCCAATGCCGTTTGCTTCTTTGAGAACCAAGATGTTAAACAACATCCCATAAAAGTACATACCCCACTTGTACTTTTTCGGTCAACATAATCACCTGCATTGTCGAATCTGATATACAATTGTTTCTACACCTGCACTTTAGGATACCACAATCCTAATTGATTCGCACTTTAATGTATCTAAATATTCTTTTGACGGCTTCTAGATGTGATGTTTTAGGATCTTCTTGAAACCTAGCACATAGACAAACACTAAACATGATATCCGGCCGACTAGCCGTGAGGTAGAGAAGACAACCAATCATGCCACGGTATTTTGTGTTATCAACGGATTCGCCTTCTTTATCTTTTGTAAGTTTAGTGTTGGATGACATTGGTGTTCTTATGGGTTTTGACTCTTCTAAACCAAATTTCTTTAACATCTCCTCTATGTATTTAGATTGATTAAAGAAGATACCATCTTCTACTTGCTTGATTTGTAGACCAAGAAAGAAACTAAGTTCTCCCATCATACTCATCTCGAACTCGTCATGCATGATTTTAGAGAAATCATCACACATGTCTTGACAAGTAGATCCGAATATAATATCATCTACATATATTTGAACAATGATTATATGTGACTCTCTTTTCTTAGTAAAAAGTGTGTTATTAACTAACCCCATGGTGTAGTTGTTTTTGATTAAGAATGACTTGAGTCTATCATACCAAGATTTTGGAGCTTGTTTAAGACCGTAAAGAGCTTTCTTTAACTTACACATGTTTAGGTTTTTCAAAATCGATGAAGCCCGGAGGTTGAGCTACATATACTTCTTCATTAATAAAACCATTTAGAAAAGCACTTTTGACATCCATTTGATAAAGCTTAAGATCATTAGCACAAGCATAAGCAAGAAGTATTCTTATAGACTCTAATCTAGCCACGGGGGCATAAGTCTCATCACAGTCTATTCCTTCTTATTGATTATACCCTTGGGCAACGTGTCTAGCTTTATTTCTAGACACTACACCGTTTGCATCTAACTTGTTTTTATATACCCATTTGGTTCCTATTATGTTTTGATTACTAGGTGGAGGGACGAGTGTCCAAACATTGTTAGAAACAAATTGATTTAATTCTTCTTGCATAGTCATTACCCAACTTTCATCTTTTATGGCTTCCTGTGTATTCTTAGGTTCTATGGTTGAGACAAAACAAAATAAGCTACTTTGGTTTTGGACTTGAGACCTTAAGGTTCTTTCGTTTGACTTTCCTATGACCTTATCTACGGGGTGATCTTTAAACTCTTTAGTATTTATGATTTCATTATTTAAAGGTTCTTCTTCTTCGTTAGTCTTTTTCTTTATTTCAATAGCTTCACTCTCGACAATCTCGTCATCGACATGGTAGAGTGGGTTTGGGTGGACTCTCATCAAATTTTACGTTTAATGACTCTTCAACCTTCATTGTTTCTTTATTTAATATGACGTAAGCTTTGCTATTAGGAAAGTAACCTAAAAAAATACCTTCAGTTGACTTAAGATCAAATTTTGTAAGGTAATCTTTAGTGTTAAGTAGAAAACATTTGCTACCAAAGACTCTAAAGTGATTTAGCGTAGGCTTTTTGCCTCGTAGTTACTCATATGGAGTTTCTCCTAAAAATGGTCTAATTAAGACTCGGTTAAGTATGTACGTTGATGTATCAACGACATTGCACCAAAAATTTTGAGGTATGGATTGCTCATTTAGCATGGTGCAACTCATTTCTTGTAGGGTTCTATTCTTTCTTTCAACTACCCCATTCGATTGTGGAGTGTGAGGAGCCGAGAAGTTGTGAGTAATACCATTAGCGTCACAAAAGGCTCCAAATTGCACTTCATTATCGAATTCCCTACCATGATCCGTTCTAATAGACACTATAGGACTTCCTAATTGTCTTTGGATGTTCTTACTTAATATTTCAAAGTAATCGAACGTTTCAGTTTTGTTCTTTAAAATTTTTGTCTATGTGTACCTAGAGTAATCATCCACTATAACCAAAGTGTAGTAGTTGCCTCCATAACTTTGGATAGCGGATGGACCAAATAAATCCATGTGTAGTAACTCTAGACACTTAGTTGTAGACACCATGTTTTTAGCTTTGTGACTAGAATGGACTTGTTTTCCTACGTTACAAGCATCACAAAAGTGATGTTCATATTTTAATTTTGGTAGATCTCTTACTAGATCTTTGGTTGATAGCGATTGAAGAAGTCGATATTGGCATGACCCAATCTTCGATGCCATAAGGTCAAGTATCATCCATAGAAGTAAGACAAAGTTTGTCTTTAGGTTCATTACCAATTTTAATGACATAGACTCCATGTTTCCTAATTCCTCTACCTATGGTGATACCGTTTTCAATATCTTACTACCGGTTTCATAAACAAGACGTTGCACTTCTTATCACATATTTGTCCTATACTTAAGAGGTTAAAGTTTAGGTTTTCTACGTGACACACATCGTTAATGGTTAGAGATTTGTTAGAAATCGTACCTTTACCGATGATTTTGCTTTTGCTATTTCCAAATACCACATTTCCTCTATTGAAGGATTCGTATGTGGAAAATAGATCTTTATTGCTGGTCATGTGCCTCGTGCACCCGCTATCCTTGATCCACTCATTCGGATCTAGGTCGACCTTTAAGCATACCTATGAAAACAATTAACTCAAAATTTTGGTCCCGATTTGTTCATGGGTCCATTAGTGTCAAACATTCCATTCATGTTAGACATATATGGATAAGGTAAGTATGCGTTACATGGTGCAAAGTTTTGAAATGGAAAGTCGTTTTGCATATTAGGATTCCATCCCATTTGATGGTTACTTCTTGGATAGACATTATTAGGTCTTCTAGATGTGTTTGGTTTTGAAAATGATGGACCTTTGTTTCTTGTAAAACTTTGATTTTGTCTTGGAGGTGGTTGTCTAATAGTAACATGGGTTGGTTTCTTCTTATTAACAATAACAAAATCGGATCTAGATGAGGAAGCTATATTATTACCACTGTTTGCTTTAGCAGACCCACGGATCCCTGGCTGTACACTAGCCGGTTCCCTTTTTGTGGGATCCGTGGGATCCGTGACTACAATGGTTTGTTTTTCTATTGCTTTTACGAGTTGTGTTTCTTTGTTTTCACTAGTTGACGAATTAAGTTCCTGAAAGCCTAGACCTTTTTGGTTGTTTCCTGTTTTAACACTAACCAATATCATATCTAAGGTATTAGTGTTCATTCTAGAAATCTTAGAGTCTACATGATCAACTAGTGTTTGAAGTTGAATGCAAAGTTCACATTCGCCACTTGCTATCTTCCCCTTTTCTAGACGTTTTAATTTTGCCTTTAACTCTATGACTTCCTTTTCTAAACGTTGATTTTGGTTTTTCAAAAACTTGTTTTTGTTGATTACTTTTAAACTAGTTTTGCAAAGTTTAACATATTCATTATGTAAAGAGTCATCATCTAACGATGAGCTACTATAGTATTTGTGACATACCTCGTCATTTTCCATGAGACAAATTTCTTCGTCCTCCTCCTTGCTCATTCCCCACAAACCGCTCACGAATGCTTTTTGATCATCACGTTTGGGACACTTACTAATAAAGTGGTTTGGGTCCCCACATTTAAAGCAAGCGCGATCATCCCTTGCCTTCTCGGCCTCTTTGCTTTTCCAGAATTCTTTCTTGTCGTCATATGGTTGCTTGACGTATCTTCCATTTCTTCTAAAGAACTTTTTGAAGTCCCTTACCGCCATGGCATACTCCTCGTCATCACTATCCGAAGAGGAGTTCTCTTCATCACTTGAAACCTTCTTGCCTTTAAGGGCAAGAGATTTGTGCTTCTCTTTCACTTTTGAGGCTTCATAATCTTTAGCGATGACGATCTCATAGACTTTTAAATTGCCTATGAGTTCATCAAGGGTGAGGATTGACAAGTCTTTTAATTCTTCGATTGCCGTCACCTTAGATCTCCACTTGGATGGAAGTGCCCTTAGATATCTCCTAACATGATTACGGCTAGAAAAAGATTCATCAAGTGCTTGTAAAGATGTAATTATAGTATTAAAGTTAGCAAAAGAATGATCTATAGTATCCTCATCCGATATTGAAAATTGTTCATATTGTTGAACAAATAAATCAGTTTTATTGCTTTTAACTTGTTGATTACCTTGATGAGTTACAACTAAATAATTCCAAATTTCTTTAGAGGTTTTAAGCATGGAAATTCTTTCGAATTACTTTTTGGGTAAAGCATTATATAAAACCATTTTAGCTTCACTATTTTTGGAAAGCTTTTTCTTAATATCATCGGTGAGTTTATCATGAGGTATGTTAAATAAATTTCCATTTTCATCTTTTGAAGTGGCTTCAAAATCGTCTTCAACAATGATGTATCAAATATCAATATCTTTTGACTTCACATACGTTTCGAATCTATTTTTCCAATATATAAAATCACTAGTTTCAAGTAGTGGAGGTCGTTGCATAGATTGCCCTTCCTTGTAATTTTCAGAACCCATAGTGATTGAAAAGTTTTTAAAATACAGTTTACTTTAAAACTTTTATAAACTTAGCTCTGATACCAATTGTGGAAAACTAGAAGGGGGGTTGAATAGTTTTGCCGATTTTAAGTTAGTTTCTAAAAACTTTAGATTCGATGTTATGTGAAATCGTATGGATGAAGAGAAAGTATAGATCTAGGAGTAATGCAAGTAAAGAAAGTAAAGTAAGGGATAGAAATGACACAACCGATTTATAGTGGTTCGGCTACAAGGACACCTTCCTTGCCCTACTCCACTCCCCGAGTCACCTACTCGAGAGTTCAAACGCTATGTCAACAAACTCCTTCAACTTGGCGGATAAGCCTTCACAACGTTGCTTACACCTTTTTCCGGTACAAAGCTAAATACCGAGTCCGTAACACGGAGGACCAAACCAACACTACTATAACACAACAAATATGTGAAATATGAAATACAAGATATTCGCTATAGAAATCTTGTGAAGGAACAAATCAATCAAGGACCCCTTTCTTGGATGACTTGTAGAATGCTCGTGATCTCGCCTTAGAGAAGAACCTATATGAGAATCACAATAGAAGAAAGAAGAACAACTATCTAGATCAAGTGATCTTTTGTTAGAAGAATGTAAGAATATATGAGAGAGTTAGTAAGAAGAGGGGTGAGTAAAAATGAAAAAATGGCTCTCTATTTATAGGAAAATTCTTGCCACTGTCGCACGGATCCCTTGCTTAAGGGATCCGTCTAGTGTAACTCCAGGGATCCGTGGGACGCTCCTCTTTGCCCATGGGTTTTTGGGTTATGGGTCATGGGTTGGTCCATGGGTATTGATTTAGATACAATGTATCTAATAGATGCAATGCATCTAATCAATGGGTATGGGTTAACTCCATGGGTTATGGATATGCTCCATGGGTATGGGTCATAAGCTAAATGTGTGTTAAATGAATTAAAGGTGCAAGGATGACACGAAAGAAAGAGTAGCACGATTGGTTATGTGGTGGTCACATGCATGGCTAATGTGAGGGCGACACGGTTCGAATCCCGTGCGTACCTTTTGGCTCTTTTCTTTTCATTTATTTGGAACTCAAACATGATCAAATCAAGGATAATTTGTGAAAACTTTTGCTTGTGAAACCTCACACCAAGTCTGTCAATTCTTGGTGGATGTAATCCACCAAACACATCCTTTATTGACAAACTTGGGACAATTAGCTAAATGAGCGAAAGTAGCATGAATAAGCCAAGAGAAATCGACACGGGCAACTACATTAACTTACATCTATTAGCTACTACTTAATAGATCTAATGAGCTACAAGAAAATCATCAAATAGCAAAAAAAAAAAACTACTGATATGCCGTTGTAACAGGTTCAAAAACACGACAAAATGGGAAACAAACTTGAATGGCTGTTTGGAACAGCACAACCAAACACCCTTTTGACAGCTTTTGTGAGCGGAAATAAGCTAGGATGAGCAGAGCAAAGGCAAATAAGCAACTTAGATTAGGATATCTAACTACCAATGAATTGATAAGCCAAAAAAAAAAAACAACATACAAGCTAAAAACAGTTGAGACAAATTTATGCTAATGGAAATCCTATTAATGGAAAATAAGATATCTAAAAGTCCTAATGACCACTAAATTAGCTAAGGAACTACACTTAAGCTAAACTTTAAAAGGATGAGCAGTTTTAATAAGCTAAACTAAATGGAATGCTAAATGCTACTAAGGACTAAATAGGCAATGAATAAGCACTAAATAAGCAAAAGATAAGCTAAAGACCATAAACCTAATCTATATTACCTAAAAATCACTAAGGTGTCCTAAATAAGCTGTTGGGATTCTAAAATGAGCTAAAACTATAGATTGCACTAGGCTACTGATATGGGGACAAAATAAGAACGACAACAGAAATGGCTTAAGGGGGCATATTCAAGGGCTAATTAAGCTACTTATAAGCTAGATCTAAAATTATAAAAATTACTATAAGCTAGATGACCAACCTAAGATTATGCGCACCAATTTTCGACAATAAGGCCTAATATTAAGCAAATTAAAAATCTAGAAAGGAAGGGATTTGAACAATTGTGGGCGTGATAACTTGATGGTGAAGTGGGCAAAAAGCAGATTTTAAATGCAAATTTTAACTAAGCTAAAGCTAAACTAAGTGCAAATAAACTACTATTATGATGAAATGGGTATGTGAGGTTGCAAGAAAACAATTTTGACACATTTTATGACAAATAAGTCAGAAAAGCAGGTTGGAAACGGCGACCATAGTCATTGCTCGTGAGCGTGATGTAAACAGATAGGCTTTTTTTTTTTTTTGGTTGTCAAAACTTGTGAACTTAGTCAAAACAGATATTCATTGTAAAACTAACTAAACATTGAAAGAGGAGTCGACTTTAACAATCAAGATGGGTAAAAAAACTATTTGGTACCTTAAATAAGCTAATGCCAAACACCCTTGAATTGATGTAGAATGTTTAGAAAAAGCGATTTGGAATTTTCACTTGGAAGACTTACTTAACACCTTAAAATGGAACTTAGAGCTGAAAGTAGAGTAATAAGCTAATAAGCACAAGTGCTCAATGAATCGAAATAAGCAAGAAAGGAGAAATTTTAAGAAAATAGGAACTTCTTCATTAATTAAAACGAATTACAATCTAAAACAAAGAAACTAAAAATTAAAACTACTAAATCCTAGGTGCCTTATAACTTTGGCATACATGACTATTTATACTACAACTAAAAGGTCTTCTCATCCTTCACTGTTGTGCTTCCTGTGAGAGGGCAAACAGTCAAAACCAAGTTGGTGCTTCTTTTGTGCCAATCTCCTCCATCCAATTAGTAGGTATCAAATGGAGATAATCTGAGCCCTTGGTGGTCTTTGGAAAGAGGGAAAAGAGTGGGTGAGTAGGTTAGGGATGGACAGGGGGTTGAGTGTTTCAGAGAAAGAAGAAAAGTGGAGGGAAAAGGTGGGCAGGGTTCGTGGGTGTCAGGTAGGTTTGTGTTTTATTTTGGGTTTAAGATACAAAGGGTCCGGTTGGTTTGGAAATAATAAACAAGGACCACAATTGCAAATCAACCAATCTTGAGGGACCAAAACTATAATTTTCCAAAAATTATTATAAGGACCATAAATGACAAGCTTTATAAACCAAGGGTCATAAATAATAATTTCCATTTTTGAAAATTCTCGGGGACTTGTTTTGCCAGTTTTTTGAAAGTTGGGGGACTGAAACTGCCAATTATTGCAAACTTTGCTCATTTTTCATCTAATTTTAAACATTTTGCATCTGAAACATATAAAATGCAATTTTGGAATATTTTCAAGATTTTGATGCATTTACGAGCATTTTAAACGTTTTGCGATCAGATTGACTAAAATGATGAGTATTTAGACACTCATCAATCCCCACTAAACTATTGCTAGTCCCTAGCAATGATTTGAAATTTTAATGGATTTTAAAACTCTTTACCAAAAGCCATCACTGGAGTAGCCAAATGTTTCGGTTCAAGTAAGAACCATGGTACACCGATAACCATGTGATTTTGAGCAAACCACCACTTTCAACGGATTTGATTTTGTCTTTACCGTAAGCCGTACCTTACGGACTAGCCAACTCTTAGATAAATTATCAATATTATCTTTGGTGAGTGATTACCAATTATGGTTTTTCCATCGCCTTTACCACAAGCCATAATCTTGCGGGCTAGCCAACTCTTCACTTTTTAGGATATGGTGAAATGAATACCATACAATTTTGGGCAAATTGCAAGCCATATAAACGGTTTGATAAATCTTTACCAAGAGCCGTTTGCTCTCGGATTAGCCAATCCTTTAGTCTTACTGACAAAGCGGATCGATAACCAAGATGAGTAAGTGTAAACACTTACTCCAAAAAAAAAAAATTTTGGACAAAACGGGAATTGGTGTAATTATATGATAAAATTCGTGAGAATTCCCCCACACTTAGAAATGAATATTGCCCTCAATATTCAAAATACCGCGGTTATGCGAAACAAAGAACGTAAAAGGGAAATACTACGGCCATTATTTAGAAAGATTTTTTTTTTTTTTTTTTTTTTTTTTTACATGTGGGTATCACCCCACACTTAGGTGGTAGAAAGGGGTAAGAAGTCGAAATATGGGTGAAAACCCATATGGTGTGTGCTAATTGTTTTTGATTTCCGAGTCGCTAGCTTGACTCGACCCAATTCATTGGTTCATGGGGAAGCAAAGTGGAAGAAACAATCTCCATCGGACTTTCATTCAAGATGTTTGGATAAACATTTGAAGCACGTGAAAGTTCCACACCGATGAGATATAGAGAGAACCGCTCAAAATGATAATTGAAAATGCCGGATCAAAGATAGTGTCCTCACTCCGAAGGAGTGAAGAAGAAAGGAAGTCACCGAGTAGGTGAAGAAAAGAAGGAAGATCATGATAACAATCATAACTAGATCTTCTTCCTCGGGATTAAGTGCGCTTGCACTTATTTGGATTTTATCGGTGAGAGCTCTTTGGGTTGGAAGGCATCTCGGTGGGAGGGTGGGAAGATTTGTCATAACTATGCAAATTGAGATTCTCTCCCGATCATGACTTTGCCATCCAAGCAATCATACTCCAGCGGAGATATGATATGAGAGAGTTCACCGGAGAACTCCTCATGAAGAGAATCAATCACATAATGTGAATTTGTGAACTCTTGTTCCATTGTGGGCTCATCACTATCCTCCGTCTGAGTATCAAAGAGTGGATTCTCAAGAATTGAAGTGAATTCGAGTTGAATTCAAATAGAGGATTAGTGAAAGTAGCTTTGAATGTTTCGGGAACAAAACGATCAACATTCTCTATTGACTGTTGGGATAAGAGGTGAGTGAGCGATCATTATCAACGAGACTTCGATCCTCCCGGATCGGCCCAAATCAAAGAGTGGATTGATGTGAGTGAGTTCACCGGAGAACTCCTCAAGAAGGGGATCAACATCGATTAATGAAGTGATGCCTCAACGTACTCGATGTTTCCATAGGAAGCACAATCGTCGCTAAGATCGGAGAAAGTTTCAAAATGATCTTGAGAACACTCAAGAGGATAGGAATATCACACGGATGCTCGAGAATTCCTGTGACTCTCTTGGGATTGAGACAAGGTTCTCAACACTAGACGATTCCATTTCGGAATAGTGCTAAGCTCATCCCCATGTTTAGAGAGTGAGTGGGAATATCGGGTGTGATAACAACAGATGAGGGAGATTAGATGGACTAGCATACATATGTTTTATACTTTCCATTTGTTCTTACGCTAATAATTCCATCATAGTCTTTTCTCCCCGATTCTTCATGGAAGGAGTCTCAACCGATGAATTTGATGAACTGTTATAAAATTGTAAGATATCAAGGATATCTTCATCATCATCGTCATCGTGAATGAAACGGAATCGAGAGCTAGATTTGAATGCTTTTGTATTCTAATTGATTCCTAATAGTGTTTTCAATGGAAATCGGGAATCTAATTTAGCATCCCGCTCTTGACTAACAAAACTTCCATGGATTTTTCATTTGGATTATCTTGGGAGGACATAGCCGACTCCTCCTTAAGTTCTTTTAATAACCGCGAGTCTTGAGAAGGTCCGTCGTAGTTTCATGAGGAGTCGCTTGAATCATTTGGTATTGTGGAGGTTGGTCATTATACGAAGAGTCGTAATTGTTACAAGGAAATGGATTCCCTGTTTGACGATCCGAACTAGAGTGAGGACCTCCACAATACTCACAACAAGACAACCGATGTGGTATGAGTGGTATGTGTTGTAGTCATAATTGGTATCGGGAACCCGCTCATAGACAAGCGTGTTTCCGATTGACAATCAAAACGGAGTGTGAACCACCACGATACTCACAACAAGAAATCTTGAGTATCACAAAGGTGGTAGTGATGGAATAAATCGGTTGTGTTATGGTAGGAATAGGGATCTTGGTTATAGATGGACCCGTTTCACGACTCCACCATGCCACAACCGGGGCAATTGCCACCATTATAAGGACCACCACACCATTGACAACCAAGAGGGTGAGGATAAGACATAGAAAGAATCAAAGGTTAACAGAGGGTAAGAAATGAAGAATCAAAAAGGTAAGAGGGTAAAGAGGAATATTTTGGTGTTTTGAAAACATTTTGTAAAAACAAAGATCGAAAATCTTTTGGATTTTTATTTTATAAGAAAATACAAACATATAGATGGATGGTATGAACAAAGAGTGAATATCCAAATCACTAATCGCTAGACGGAAGACAAGCCGCCTGACTCCGGCGTGGCGCTAAAATTTGATCTGTGCCAAACCGTCAAGTCAAACAGACTTAAAACAGTTCAGACACAAATGCAATGAAGATCTGAGGAGTATAGTGTTTCCCCGGGTCGTTATGTCCCAGCGAGCTATGCAATGGATTATCAAACGTATAGTGATCGCGAGATTTGAACGGAAAAGGATTTGATATGATTAAAACTACAGAAAAAGCCAACAATTTAAAACGGCTTAAATGCAAATTAAAGAAAGTTAAAAAGATAAAATCTATTAAATAAACGCTATCACTATTTTTACAATGATGAACATTTACGATATTTATAAAATAAAATAACTTAAATAAACTATATTAACTAAAACGTAAACTTAAAATGTCTAAAAACGTTACTTAAACTGAAAACGTACGTTAAATATAAAAATTACGCTGGAGCACAAGACAAAACGTAAAATTTATGAAATAAAAGGCCTACAAGTGTAAAAACAATATTTTTACAAAATATATGACAAAAGAAAATTTTAGGAAAAAGCCGGGTATTTTTTCGACTTTTAAATTATTTATTATGATTTAAAAACTATTTTATATTAAATTAATTATTAAAAATACTAAACCTTAATGAAAAGTTATGAAATTTTTAGGGAAATTACTTTTTACTAACCTGAGCCTAGGAAAATGTAGGAACTAAAAAAAACTAAACGGGATAAGCAAAAAATAAGCAAGGCAGCCAAATAAACTAATAAGCTAAATGTGTGTTAAATGAATTAAAGGTGCAAGGGATGACACGAAAGAAAGAGTAGCACAGTTGGTTATGTGGTGGCTGCTGTGCGTGGCTAATGTGAAGGGGCTGACCTGGGTTCGAATCCCAGGCAGTACCCTTTTTGGCTCTTTTCTTTTCATTTATTTGGAACTCAAACACATGATCAAATCAAGGATAATTTGTGAAAACTTTTGCTTGTGAAACCTCACACCAAGCTGCTGCAACAGCTGCTGTGTGGACAGAATCCAGCCAAACACATCCTTTATTGACAAACTTGGGACAATTAGCTAAATGAGCGCGAAAGTAGCATGAATAAGCCAAGAGAAATCAGATACGGGGCAACTACATTAACTTACATCTATTAGCTACTACTTAATAGATCTAATGAGCTACAAGAAAATCATCAAATAGCAAAAAAAAAAAACTACTGATATGCCGTTGTAACAGGTTCAAAAACACGACAAAATGGGAAACAAACTTGAATGGTCGTTGGAGCAAGCACACAACCAAACACCCTTTGATGCTTTTGTGAGCGGAAATAAGCTAGGATGAGCGAGCAAAGGCAAATAAGCAACTTAGATTAGGATATCTAACTACCAATGAATTGATAAGCCAAAAAAAAAAACAACATACAAGCTAAAAGCAGTTGAGACAAATTTATGCTAATGGAAATCCTATTAATGGAAAATAAGATATCTAAAAGTCCTAATGACCACTAAATTAGCTAAGGAACTACACTTAAGCTAAACTTTAAAAGGATGAGCAGTTTTAATAAGCTAAACTAAATGGAATGCTAAATGCTACTAAGGACTAAATAGGCAATGAATAAGCACTAAATAAGCAAAAGATAAGCTAAAGACCATAAACCTAATCTATATTACCTAAAAATCACTAAGGTGTCCTAAATAAGCTGTTGGGATTCTAAAATGAGCTAAAACTATAGATTGCACTAGGCTACTGATATGGGGACAAAATAAGAACGACAACAGAAATGGCTTAAGGGGGCAGATTCAAGGGCTAATTAAGCTACTTATAAGCTAGATCTAAAAATTATAAAAATTACTATAAGCTAGATGACCAACCTAAGATTATGCGTACCAATTTTCAGACAATAAGGCCTAATATTAAGCAAATTAAAAATCTAGAAAGGAAGGGGATTTGAACAATTGTGGCTGTGATAACAGTAGTGAAGTGGGCAAAAACAGATTTTAAATGCAAATTTTAACTAAGCTAAAGCTAAACTAAGTGCAAATAAACTACTATTATGATGAAATGGGTATGTGAGGTTGCAAGAAAAACAATTTTGACACATTTTTTATGACAAATAAGCTGTGAAAAACGGGTTGGAAACGGTAGCCATAGCTGCTGTTCTGGTGAGCAGGACAGAAACAGATAGGTTTTTTTTTTTTTTTTGGTTGTCAAAACTTGTGAACTTAGTCAAAACAGTATATTCATTGTAAAAACTAACTAAACATTGAAAGAGGAGTCTGACTTTAACAATCAAGATGGGTAAAAAAAAACTATTTGGTACCTTAAATAAGCTAATGCCAAACACCCTTGAATTGATGTAGAATGTTTAGAAAAAGCGATTTGGAATTTTCACTTGGAAGACTTACTTAACACCTTAAAATGGAACTTAGAGCTGAAAGTAGAGAGTAATAAGCTAATAAGCACAAGTGCTCGATGGCGAAATAAGCGAGAAAGGAGAAATTTTAAGAAAATAGGAACTTCTTCATTAATTAAAACGTAAATTACAATCTAAAACAGCAAACTAAAAATTAAAACTACTAAATCCTAGGTGCCTTATAACTTTGGCATACATGACTATTTATACTACAACTAAAAGGTCTTCTCATCCTTCACTGTTGTGCTTCCTGTGAGAGGGCAAACAACAAAACCAAGTTGGTGCTTCTTTTGTGCCAATCTCCTCCATCCAATTAGTAGGTATCAAATGGAATAATCGAGCCTTGGTGGTCTTTGGAAAGAGGGAAAAGAGTGGGTGAGTAGGTTAGGGATGGACAGGGGGTTGAGTGTTTCAGAGAAAGAAGAAAAGTGGAGGGAAAAGGTGGGCAGGGTTCGTGGGTGTCAGGTGGGTTTGTGTTTTATTTTGGGTTTAAGATACAAAGGGTCCGGTTGGTTTGGAAATAATAAACAAGGACCACAATTGCAAATCAACCAATCTTGAGGGACCAAAACTATAATTTTCCAAAAATTATTATAAGGACCATAAATGACAAGCTTTATAAACCAAGGGTCATAAATAATAATTTCCATTTTTGAAAATTCCCGGGGACTTGTTTTGCCAGTTTTTGAAAGTTGGGGGTGAAGCGCAATTATTGCAAACTTTGCTCATTTTTCATCTAATTTTAAACATTTTGCATCCGAAACATATAAAATGCAATTTTGGAATATTTTCGATATTTTGATGCATTCGAGCATTTTAAACGTTTTGCGATTCGGTTGACTAAAAATGATGAGTATTTGACACTCATCAACACCACAAGCGATGAACCTAATCGTTGTAGTGTAGTAATTAGGGTAAGCCACGGGTATTGATATCGTTCTCTAGGGAATAGGAATGCTAGTAGGGAGTTACTACGCTAAGGTTAAGGTTGAGGAAGATTATTTTTATCTTTTTATGTTTTGTGAAAATGGAAAGGTACTAATCTCGGGTATTGGATTGGGGGTTGGTATTTCTACCGATTACTCTACTATTATCTAATTATCTAAACTAAGGTTGTGGGAGTCTATGTCTAATTAATGTGTGCTCGTATGATAGTTTAAAGATGTGTTTACTTAGTTTGTATTACTCCTTAATTATCTCCTATTGATGGTTGAGTGTCACGTCTTATTCCTAGTTGCGTTGTGTTTCTAAGTTGTAGGGTATCGTTTCTCCTAACTCTTTGAACTTACCAAAGGGTCTTGTCTACAAATCCACATGAGATTATAGACTCCTACTCTAAGGCACTCTTCGGATGTTTTAGACTACAATCACTCGTGTAATCATACTCTAGGGTTCACAAAGATGAATCAAGCATTAAGTACACAACGAATGACCTATCGCATTACTAGATCATTAATCAACTAAGATAAGAAACAACCAATCAATATTCAATAATTAAGTTTCATACTTCCTAAGCAAACACACAAGTAAATTAGCCGGACATGGAGAACATGCAAGCATACACACAAATAATCAAAGACATAATTAAATTAATGAAGCAAAGACTTATCTTGGTGTAAGATAGGGTTAAAACCCTAAAATCTTGTACAAGACACCTTAGGTTCGGTTTTAGGTTTTACTCCAAGACTCTCCACACAAAGACCGAAAAATTGGATTCTATATATAGATTACAATTATGACGGCGTCACCTTATGTTTAGTGACGCCGCCGTGTCGCCGCCATTGGGGTTTCGTCTTGGCCACGTTAACCTTGCGACGGCGTCACCTTATGTCCGTGACGCCGTCCTCTTGACTTCGGCGTCGTTCGGATCGCATCTAGGCCGTCCGAGTAGCGACGGCCTACTCTTTTACACTAGACGCCGTCTCTTGAAAACATGAGTTTTGAGTTCGACCGTCGCAACTTTCTCCGACGGCGCAAATAGAACTTCGACGCCGCCGCCTTTCTACAATCGCGATTTGTGAGTGTCATGATTTCGACTTTGGCCATTTTCTTCATATATTCGCGCCTTCTGTCCAAATAAGTGCCATTCCAAGATTTTGCCTTCACGAGACCTAAAAGTGAAAAGGAACGATATTAAGCAATAACGGGTTGTGATTTACCTTTTAAAACCTTATCAAATATCCCTACACTTGTTATTTGCTTGTCCTCAAGCAAATGTGCTTAGCCAATTGATTTGTAAGTTAGGGGTCATTCAAAGATTAATTCAAAACGGTCCACAACACATATAAGCCCATGAAAGTCATAACAAGCACGGAAATACATACTAGCACCTCATGGGGTGTTTGGATACTCACATCTCTCTCGGTGTATAAATGAAATATAACAATATAGGAAATGGAAGATAAACACTCATTAACGGTCCTAGTACATAGATTACCATAGGCTTGAGAATAGATCAAACCTCCATCGCTTTGGCGTAGCACCTAGGAAAGACTATCAAAGAGGTCTTTAAAGGGTTGTAATGTTAGGCTTACGGTAGGGAAATAAGGGTTTGGTGGGATAGGCTATTTAGTGGTGGTAAGTCAAAATCTTTATGTTAAATGCATATGAAGAATGGCGTTGCTAAGCCAAGACTCGACACTCTAAAACTCTAGATAACCTGAAATAAACAAACATAAATTAAAAGATAGATGTAGGATGGTAGCCGTATTTTTTTTTTTTTTTTTTTTTTTTTTTTTTATCACTCTATTTTTTCTTTTCTCTTTTCTATATTTTTTTTTTCGATTTTTTTTTTTTTTTTTTTTTTACACTTTTACTCTACCATCCTCTAAGATAACATCAAAATACTAGGGTTTACAGGACATCCCTACACTTGAGTTTTATTACTCTAACACTAATTTGACCCGAATTGAAAAGATCAAAACACTTGGGGTACATTATTACGTAAACAAAGGAATTTGAATTTAACGTTCCTTCCGTCATTTCATAAACTTTAACTTTTCCCATGAATCCCAATCATCCCAAAACTGTATACAAAGGATATGACTCGACTTAGCAACTTATGCAAGCAACTAGATAATTGAACTAAGGGTTTAGGGTGATAACAAACATTTGCACTAAAAGTGAGTGCATAAGGGGTAGGCTAAGGCGATTTGGGTGTATATTTGGGGTGGGGTGTAAACAATGCTCTTCATTGATATTCGGAAAACCAAAATATCACGAGAACCGCGAAAAGGATAGGCTCGAGGGGTTAACTAGGGTATCGTGTACTAAAGATGAGTACAACGTATTAAATGACTATATGTAAATGCTTTACAAAAATAACATGTATCCTTATAATTTTACTTATGATAACATTATATTTGTTATCAACAAAACACAAAGAGATCGCTAAATATTAATAAATGTTTTTACGGTTTATTTGTATTTACATGTAATTTGATGCAGATTACCTTTTCACACCATCTTCTTTTGTTTCCCATCTGTCTTTGAAAATTGCATCCTATTATTGATTAGAGCCTTTTATGCATCTGGAATTGAAGATATGCAAGAACATGTTTTTTATCACAGACGTTAAACATATTGTGTCGATATAAACAACCAAATAATACTTTGTATTCTTTGTTTGTTAAACACGTGATGTTCAACATATCTGTTTGCTCTTATCTTTCTTCTCCAGTTTCTTTTGTTACTTCAATTACCTAGCAATACGTCTGGTGCAGACCATTATGTAAAGACTGCTTGAGTAGCAAACATTTTTAAATTCTACTATGAGCTAAGATATAATAGACATGTAACATCATGTGTGTGTTAGAATTATAAGAGTTGGGCAGAAACGAGGCCTAGAAGAAACATTTTTAAGGTGATTATTTATTTCATTTGTCTATGTTGCACTAGATTAATAGCAATGAAATGACGATGACGATTAATTGGTATGTTTCCTTTTGTATGACTATCCTTGACACAGAACCATATCTTGGCAGGGTACCCGCAACTTCCATTCGGATGCAGCCATGGCGGACGTGTTGGGTAGTCATAATAGATGTGAATCTGACCCTGATAAATAGCAAAAAACAAGCGCTTTCAAAATATGTCATAGCACCTTGATTTAAATACGAAACAAAAAAAGTTTATAAGGTGATGATGATGTTTCTGCTTGTGAGCTCTTTTATGCATGTCTTTTGAACAGAACTGTGTCTTGGCAGGTTAACCAGATCTTAATTCTGGCTGCAGCCATAGCACATGTGTTGAGCTGTGTTGGAATCACTCCTAAATCTTAATTCAAGTGTTAGTTACTCATATGTAATAGGTAGTTAATTATGGCCTTTATGTTTGTTATTAGCCTTAAGCTTATGTAGAAGGCCCATGAGCTTAGGCCCAAGCCCATAGGAGAAAGGATGGGAACTAGGAGTGTTGCCCTAGCTTCCCTCCTATAAATACTCTTGTATAACCCTCACTTGAGGGTTGGTTGTTCAATTTATTCCTTTCACTCATGCCCTACTCATAACCGTCTAAGTCATACGTGTGTGTGTGTGTGTTTTGTTTATTATTCAACCGCCTCTATCTCTTTCTAGTAAGCTTGTGTTGTAAATCTAGTGACCTAACATTGGTATCAAGAGCAAGGTCGGTTTGTTATCATTGGTTGATATTGGTGATGTTTTTCTTGTCAAAATCTTGTTTTGAAATCTGTTTGTTAACAAAGTTGTCAACTTTTTACATACTTTTTGTGGTTAACAGATTTTTTACAAGTTTTTTTATGTATCATTTTGGTTAAAAAGTCTTGTGATATTCTGTCCAAACAGTACTAAGGATTTTTTTTGTCACCATTTCTGTGAAAATATTGTCAAACAGGTCAGTTTTTGATTAGTCAAACATGGTCAAGAGTCTATCAAGTGCTATTTTTTTAGTATTGTTTATGGATATCTTGAAGATGGTCGGTGTAACACCCCAACCCGACAAGGGTAAAGATATCACAATACGGTTTCATATCAGAACTTTAAATACCATACAAAAGCGGAAGCCTTTACAAAACTTACAAAAGAAAACATAAATGTCTTAATAATCAGAATAAATCTAAGATCTCTATGGTCAGATCTTGCTCTCAGCTCTACTCTTAACCCAGATCAGCTATCCCATAAGCTCATCTTGAATACCTAAAAACCTGCCGCAGGAAAAGAAATGTGGCTGAGCTTACAAAGCCCAGTGAACAGATATAACAAAACAAAAGCTAAACAAAACAAAGATACGGATAACGAAATCAGAACGGAATGAGAATCATGAATCATTGAAGATTCTGCGGAAACACAAATACGCAGAAATCCGGAAGTACACATAACAAATAAAAACAAACACATAGCATATCGATGACACAAACGCAAACACATCAAAATAACCAGGCATTTAATAAATCAGGAAATTCGAGTGCATATAAGCCACACGGAAAATCTAAAGACTAACGGAAACAATTTCTAGAAAGTAAACATGACATTCACACAAATCAGATAAGTTACATTTAATAAACTTAACCAGTGTCATAGCAGCGGAAAACAACAGTCAACCCATAGTAGTCACACATACCAATGAGAATACCTTACAACAACTATAATTAAATGAACTAGAGGCATAACATAGCGAGATAGTAAGTTAACAGCCGACATTATAAATTAAACCGTTTTCCCGGATCAAACCTTAGTATAAGCGAAATTTAAACATGACAGTTTACACATACGACGAAAACACAGTGACAAACTATAACTCAAAAGACAAAGACATAACATAGCCATTAGCAATTATCGAGCAGATATCATAAGCTAAACCAGTTCTCAGATCGAATCTTAACATCAGCCGAGTTTTAACATAGCAGATCAAATCATAAACAGATAGATACCCTAACGTATAGGCAAAGTTTACCAGATTAACGGAACAATCGTGCTTATCAACTTTCAGGATACTTACTTTCACATTAGCACATTCATCTCACAGATCAACGAATTCACATAACGATAAACTAACATAACATCAGATGACAGTATGCGAATCATATTTAAACATATTAATCATAACCTAGCATAACAGACGGTAGTCACATAAACATACAAAAGCATAAACACAGATAATAACATATAATAAGCCTAGCCCATAATCATAAACACTTGAACATACCGAATCATAATCAGAATACTTAACACAGAAATAACAGATAAAGATTTAGTTAACTATCACGAGCCCAGAACATATCATATCAGCGATATCTTTCTTCTTCAGAAGGTAACCTCATAAACTAATTGGAGTAACTAGCTCCCAGAATTTTGTGAAAAGCGTATTGCACACGACATCATTCACCA
This sequence comes from Chrysanthemum lavandulifolium, assembly GCA_022545495.1. NCBI lineage: Eukaryota > Viridiplantae > Streptophyta > Magnoliopsida > Asterales > Asteraceae > Chrysanthemum > Chrysanthemum lavandulifolium. The sequence goes on from CM040240.1 coordinate 187,402,165, forward strand.
GACAAATCATACCGGATAACAGATCAGATCTAGGATGCATCCATACGCCCCACAGACAGATATTGATCATATAATATAACTTGAGCTCATAACAGATAACAGATAAGGGACGTGGCAGAACATCACTCTCGCCCTAGAGTCATGTTAGAGGTGAATCAACGACACGGACATGGAACCCCATGACTAGTTAATATTTGGCTCGGTGTCAAACTAACTTAGGTCAAACAGATTTTCATAAATGACACGGATCATAATCAAACACAAAGTTCAACAGATAACATATCGATAACTCATATCATAAGGTTCGATTCAAATATTCGAGGTCAAGTTCATATCACGATCCACGGATCATACATTCATAATTAGAAGTTCATAATTAAACATATTAAGGTTCAACAAATGTGCATATCAGAGTCTTCATAACACAAGTTCAAATCAGATATTGCATGGTTCAAGAAATAGAAGTTCAGATAAGCAACAGCTCAAACAAAACAGAATGGGGTTCATAGCAAAGGCTTAGGAAACCCTAATATAAAAGCTAACAAAAGAAAATGTTATAAGGAACCTTTACTGAAAAGGTCAGAATATCTGTACCTTAAAGCAAGTGAGAGAAAAGCAAACGAATGAATGAACACGAAGATACAACGTCGTGTCTCCTTCAACGAATCTACACGGATTAGGATTTGTTTAATACTTATTAGCATCATTAAAGTTATAACGGATTCATCGCATTAACATTCTTAGAGTTATAAGTATATTCTCATTTTATAAGCTTCTTATGCATTTGTAAGTGTGTTACCTCTCGATATCATATTTTATCTTCCAGTTCTTAAACTCATATTCGGACCAGACTTTAGCGATTTTATAAAATACTTACTTAGCTCAAATGAAATCAAGCAAAATCCAGAGGTTCCCATATGAGTTAAGAGACTCTACAAAAATTGGTGGGTTCTATTTCCATGCTAAATGGCCTACGGAAAATCATAAGTCCGACACTGTCCAAAAGTGATCGAAAATACACCTTAAAAGTTTACACTTATTGGATCTGTTTAGACACCTTGGAAAAATTCCCAAAACTCCCGAAATTCATTTATATCCTAAATGTCACTCCTGTAAAAGGAGAGCTCCCAATTCTTTATGGTTTGAAAATTAAAATCAAACAATCCAACTAAATTTCGGACCCGTTTTCTCAGCTTTGACACTTGATCTTGTAAAATTCAAAATACAACTTAGACAACTCCAAATTCGACCAAACCACTTGGAAAACTTAACTAAGACATAAAATAAACTTTTCCCACAAAAACCCAGATTATTGCACTTATAAAATTGGATCTATAACACACACAAATTCGACATATGATGCTGTCCAGTTTTAGGGTTTATTAAAACCATTATAATCACATGTTTAGACCATTAATTACACTTAGGGTTTTGGTTTTGCATGTCTTTTACTCGTTTAACACGCGTCCACAAACTCTTACATGTTTCGGCTACCACATAGGTTTCGGCTAATATATTTTACGCAAACCCTAACTCTTCTACGTATCTTACATATTCCCGTTTGCATGTTATATAAGATCCGATTCATTATGTAGTTGGTTTCGGTTTCATATGGCTCGACACAAAAACATAAGCTTCGGCTAAACAAGACATATTACAACATATTATAAAGTTAGATGTATCAAAGTGAGACGAATAGAACGTGATTATACCTTAGCTCGTTGGGAACAAAGTCTCGACACCAAGGGATTAGGTTCGGCCGAATAGAAAAGAAAAGAGAGAAGAGGCAAACAAAACTAGGGTTCCAAATTGTTTTAATGTGTTGTATATATAGTGGTAGTACAAAATTCGGTTAGGGCTTTAGGGGGGATGTGGGCTTCGGCCTCTTGATCCAAACGAACACAACAAACACCCATTTTGGGCTCTCGGCTCCATTGTCCAACCGAACAAAACACTCGGCCCAAGTGGCTCTCGGCTTGAGTCCATCTCACCAAAACAAACGGCCCAACTTGGTTCACCATTAACGAAAACAAGGCCCAAACGAATGGCCCAACTATTTAGCGAGACGTTTAACTTTTCGTCGTACAATGTCGATCACGTAAACATATTAGTTAAGTTTTAATTACATATAAGTTAAGTTTTTAATTTCGTTAAATGATTATAAATGTCTTGTATGTATTCTATAAATTTCGATTCCAAGGGTATTTTAGTCTTTATTATGCGTTTATATTTTTAGGGTTTTACAGTCGGAATCCATGGTCGTAAAAAGGTCGTCTGAAAAAGTCAACACGGGTCAAACCCCTAGTTTTACGCCTAAGGAGCCTCTTCAGTGATATTTACACATAAATGTGAAGTTATGCGTAAGGACCGTTACTCGTAAGGTATTACGCATAAGGCTTACGCCTAAAGCCTTGCTTAAGCGTAACCTTGTTTACGCCTAAGAAACCTACGCGTAAGGTCTTATGCGTAACAATTTCTACGCCTAAACCTTCATAGGTTACGCATAAGGTTAGAACCAAGTTGTTTACGCTTAAGACATAGACAGGAGAAGTAGAAGAAGACTACGCATAAACCGGATACATCCACTCGACCTCAACCAAATACCAAACAACTCTACGACCTCAAGTTTTAACCATCCTCGGTCCATGTGAGAATAACAAAATGAGTAAACTTTATGACCTCAAACAAATCCAAACTCACGACTAACAAAATTTCTGACAATCAAACCCATTTCTACTCAATTAATATCAGATTCTTCATTCGTACTGAATATCAAAATTCAAGACCATATAAGATCAAATACACGAATGAAAAAGTCATCACAGATCCATACAAAAAAATAAATACGATGTCTACAAACGTTATGAGTACAAATCGATCTCAGATCTCTATCTTTTCATGGGTTACCAAGTAATTACAGACCTCGAAGGTCGTTAAAAGATAAGAGATATCATCATCGACCGTGTAGAAGGATTAAACTTCTTTTAAATATCCGAGACATCAAGAGACGATTTATAACAACTTTGTTATCATCGTTCTTAGTTTCGTTATTTTTAAATCAAACACAATTCGTATTCAAAAATTTATCAAACCTACCTGTGACCCCTTCCAAAGGATCTTGAAGTCGTTCTTGATTCGTGTAGTGCTTCAAAGTTATTTACAATTTAGGGTATGGGCTTGAAGATTTTTTATTCGGATTGTTTGTTTGTGTTGTGGATCTGAAATACGATTGATGGAGAGAAGGAAGAAGGCTTCTATTTGTTTGTGATTAGGGTTTGTGATGTATTGATTAGGGTTAATTGTAAAAGGTGAGTGAATCAGAGATGGGGGCGAAGGTAGTGTAAAGTGGGATTAAGAGTTTGTGATTTAGTTTTAGGGTTATGATTATGTAGGTATTTTATACGGTGCAACAAGGTGTGATTTGGACCAGGACTACACGTTGGGCTGATATCTCTTTTGATGATTGGGCCCGGATCACTCTTTGACTAACGGACCATAATACACATTTTGTGTTGGACTGAAATGTTATTAAGTCTTGAGATGGATCCAAATGGATTGGACTTGTGTTAGATCAAACAAAATGCATTGAGCCAAAAAAAAATTCATTACTATCAAATGTATTTTTTATACATTGAGAGTATTTTTGGTATAACATTTGGTTAACGAGTGATATTTTGGTATGATAAATATTTCACGAGGATACAATTTTTGACAAGATCGGGAATACCATTATCATAGTTTATTTTAACCGTTAATGAAGGCTAGTTTTTGAGCATGTAACCGCAAGATGTGACTACGGCGCGAATTCACTATTATTTATTTGAGGTGGAAGTGGGATTTCACGGTGCGTGCACTTAGTATCTTGAAGATATCGGGGTTGGTTGGATGCATGATTCTTGAGATCCTTGTTCGAGTTTTAAGCGATACGAATGACAAAGACTTAAGTTGTCTAGTTGAACCCGATGTAAGGAGTTACGTTGTTGTGCTCACGACTTATAACTATCACTTTTAAGGAGTTACGTTGTTGTGCTCAAGTGTCACACTAAGGTGTGGATAATTTGAGAAACTTTAAGTTTACCTTTTTCGATGGAGTTAAGAGAAAGGGTTCTTCGTCGACAATAGTGCAAGTTTAAGTCACAAGTTCGGGTTATACTACTTCAATCTCAAGTTCGTCATATTGGGTTTTCTCCATTAGTAGTCACTACAAAAGCCGTCGAATGATAATGGGTCGGTAAAGAGTTAGGCGAGAAGAGTATACACGAGTAGAAAGTTTTATCGGTGATTTTCACAAGATATTTATGGTACTTCACACTTGTTCGATTAATTGAACATACATGGTTTCATTGTCTCAATTTCATCATCAACATACGTGGTGTATGATTCTGATTCATTGAAAACATAAGGGGGGAAGAGAGTATAGGTGTTCCTTGCTTCTTTGATGTTTTTGGATTTTTTTCGAAAACCCGTTTCCCTTCATGAATTTCTTCAATCAGGGGGAAGAAATGAGACGATCTATGGTGAAAATTTCTCAAGATGGTGTAATCGTCTTACTTTCACAGAGTTATCGTGTGTGAAGTCACCTAAATATGATGTTGTGATGCCTCACACACGGTCATTTTATCGAGTAATTGCAGATTCACTGGTAACTATTATTCCGATAGACCGCAACATTAAAGGGGAAGTCGTTTCATTTCGTCTTTCGTGGTTTGTTTGGTGTGAAGCATCTATATATGTGAGAAGATCTTGTTGATTTCTTACATGTTACCCCCGAACGGATTTTCCGCAACATGTTAGATTTACCTTGGGTGGTTTACTGCTCATCTACAAATTCACGCTGCGTCTTGAAAACTTCAAAAGTTAGAGGAAATGTTCACTACATCAAAGTTTCAATCTGCAAGACGGTTGTCGGTTTGGGGAAGTCGATTGAAACTTCGCCAAAAGGAGTGTACTGGAGAAGTCGCTAAAGACATGCGGCATGAATTGGGGAAGTTAATCCAATTTATGCATATTACATCATTTGCCTACAAGTGAAGAAAAGGGTTCTTTAGTCAAGGTACCGAAGAAGACAAAGAGCGTAAACTTTCATCATCCTCTCGCACTTGAAGAGCTTATGAAGACCTTTCTTTATTTGTTTTTCTATATTTGTAGTCAATGTTGTAAGTAATCCCTTATGTCGTCCCATTGGGGGAAGATTGTTGGAATCGCTCCTAACTCGTAAATGGAACGACATTGACGGGATTACCGTTTCTATCTTTGTTACCTTAAACACATGGGCTTGTTATGTCAATTACCCATAGATGTATGTGTTTGGGTATATAAACCCCTCCATACTTCCATGGAGGGGTGAGATCTCTTTGTGTAATTCACCTTTCCTTTCATCAATAAACACATAGTATTTCCCTTCTCTCTCTACTTTCTCTCTCTAACATAATGAAGATGTTCTTCCATCTTCCCCGACCTCCCGATTACCATATCACCCATAGAAACGATCCTAACAAGCTGGAACATAAATTGCAGATATGAGCCTTATTAATTACTTTAAACTAAAAGGTGCTACTTTTTGGATTCATTCTTTTTATAGTCCTAACTTGTTCTTCTACAATCATGATTACCTATGTTGTATAAACAATTTCTCTAATAATAATAAGTAGCACAAACACAACTTAATATTGCTTCTTTGTTTGGATTATTGATACACGGATTAAGAGACATATTTCAATAATGTTGTCTGTGATATCAGTTGCACGGACTATAATAGTCCATCGGCCATGGTCGAGTTCCTGATTAAGGCCGGTGGATTATTAAGCCCATGTGACTGCCAAGTCAGTTTGAAGCTAGGCTACTGCGATGGTTTTGAAATTAAAGGTATGTAATTCTTTATTTTTAAAATGATTTGTTACTAATTTTCATGAGCTATAGGAGAGTCCTCTTTTTTAGCCAACGTGGCTATGTATATAGTAGTTATGTATACATTGGTCACTTTTTTTTACCACCTTAAAGTCAGATTTTTCAGATCGTCACATAGAAGCTATGAAAGATAAAGATAGAAACTTATCCAATGGGACAAACGGGTACCAAAATAATATTTTAAGATATGGGCTTACCCAAGCCAAACAGGCTACAAAATTGTGCCACCATGCGTAGAGATTCATGTTGCACTGGATTAATAACAATCAAATGGCAATGAAAATTAATTGGCATGATGGCTTCTGTATGAGCATGCTTGACACAGAGCCGTATCTTGGCAGGGTACCCACGACTTCTATTTGGGTGCAGCCATGGCGGACGTGTTGGGCAGTAATAACAGCTATGAATCTGAACCTTGATAAATAGCAAAAAACGGGCATTTTAAAAATATGCCACATCATCTTCATTTGAATGAAAAAAAATAATTAAATAAAATTATAGGGCAATGATGATTTTTCTGCGGGTGAGCTCTTCTATGCATGTGCTTTGCACATAACTATGTCCTCGCAGGGTAACCAGACCTTAAGTCTAGCTGCAGCCATGGCACATGTGTTGAGCTGGAACCTAAATAGCACATCTGAGCCTCATTAGTTCCTTTAAAAAAATTGATTGAATCCGTGGTTAGGGCCGGTGGACCATTAAATCTATGTGACTGTCAAATCATATTGAAGGTAGGCTGCTACCAGGGTTTTCAAATTAAAGGTGTGTGATTATGTATCTTCTTAAATGATCTCCTTCTAATTTGTGCTTCAAATTATTAGATGATGTGAAATTTAAGATCCTAAATTGCTAAACCGAATGCCTATTTTGTTTCAGACTGTCTTTGGAATAAGATATGTCGTGAGCAGTATTCGGCTAAAAAAAGGACTCCTGGTAGAGCATTAAACATTCTGTTCTTAGAGAGAAAACACGTGTGTATAAGGTACACATTTTTTTAAAGAATCTGCATCTCGATATTGAAACTGAAATTTTTAGATAAGCTGCAGATGATGGTTAGTAATGATAGTTTACAATCAAGTATTTAATTACAATTACAAATTCTTATAAATATGTTATATATATAGACGTAGTCTTATATTATGTTTTCATTTTATGAAGGTGGATCTTCGTCAACAAATTGTAATAAGGAGCAAAATGGTTAAGAGGTTGTGGTTTCCAGAGCACCCAACATATTCAAATAAACAAAAAGGCAAGTCAACACACTCTTTTCGATATAAACATGGAGTTTTATTCAATGGAATATCTTACAAAATACTGACAAGCTAAAGACACATGCACCACTGAAACAATAGATACCAATACATATTATACGAATATAGGCACAATTGTAAAACCCTAAAATCGTGAACGCGTTTAAAAGACTATAATACCCTCAAATAATTCGCGACATATAACAAGCTCGTTAAATCATGGGACACTTAACATTTGCACGAGACTTTGAAGATTATATAAACTATAATCTACTCATAATTAACTATATAACACATTATAAATGTTCTATATACCATTTAAGAAAACAAATAAATAAATTGTACAAGTAAATTAGGAAGAAAATAAAAGCCTTGATTTGGTCTTTGAAGCCCTTGATGTTCGGCTATAACAAAACGCCTAAGGGCAAATCTACTCCTAAAATGTCTCCAACTAATCTTTAAATGCATACAATTCTTATTTACAAGGAAACCACTAAACCCTAAAATCTTCTACACAAATCTACGGCAAAGGAAAACACTCTCCATCCTCCCTTATTCTGTCGAACAAAAAGCAGTCCAAGGAAGCAGGTAGGGTTCTTGGTGGACCTTGTCTTGATCCTGGTCTCTTCATACTTCATACGCTTCAAAGGTAAGCCTCGAAGCCTTCGTCTCGTCCTTTGTTTCGGCATAAATCTGGTCATGTGAATTGCTTATCACGCCCATGAGGATGTTTATTAAAACAGGTTCTATGAATGATTAAAACCTACCTGTATGCCACATAAAATCATGGGGAAAACTATTATAAATAACACCTAATGCACTCACTATAATTTCTGTTTTGTTATGTTTCTGGTCGTGGTTTGGGCAGCCCTCACTCGCCATAATTTTGTCCATTAAACATGTAATGTTATGCGTTAACGCAAGCTAATGAAACCTAAAGTATTGCTACGTAAAAACCATGAGAAGCTGGTATATATGTCGATTATATACACCCTTTGTTTTCTGTTTTGGATCTAGATTCTGGTCATGGATATAATGCTTTGTGCGCATGATTTGTTGTTCACATAAGTGTCTTGTTAATACAAAATAAAGCTAAGGATAATCTATCATAAGGTTTACATAAAATCATGATATTGATCTGGTCATGTCGAATGGATTATAGCCATGTAATTCTTGATATAAACCTGTTTTGGACCTTATGTTCATGGCATGTACACGTTAATAGATGGCCCTTTTGTTACATAAATTCATAATATTACTATCTTTGTTTTGTGTCAAAAGGAATGAACATATCTGTTTTGAAACCATGTATACGACCCACCATGCACACGCCATACATCCCTTACACTTACCATGTGTCGAATCAAAATAATTATAATGGGTCAAATGAGGTATTTCGAGGGTGATCGCGGGAAAAACTGTTTGGTCGTTTGGAATTTTGAAAGTGTGTCGGAAAGTCAAGTCGGGGTTAACCATAAGCCATGATTTCTAAGCCGTAAATATTAGTCTTTTGAACCGCAGAAATCACAAACATGTAATGAAACTCTATACGGAAGAATGTTTTATAAGACTAAAGTGTATCCTATTCTGAATATGAAGAAGATTTAAATTATATACATTAAGCTTATTTACACTTTAAACCCTCACCTTTGGTCGATTTCACATGCAAACCTTGATCTATTATGAATTGTCACTTCTCACCTTAGACAATAATAATAATATTTAGAGTGTTTAATATTTAGTTATCTATCGCAATAAACCCTAAACTTTAACAAGTTACACTTTAGACCCTAAATTAAATTATAATAAGTTATTATACTTAACTCTAAATTGATTAATTAACGATATGAACCCTAAACTGTGATAATAATCATGTTCGTCATTTTAACCTAAATTAAATTATAAATGATTAGATCTGCTAAATATGGAAACCTGCCTAAAATAAAAAGCTACTTAAAATGGAAAGATTACTAAAAGTGGAAATCTGCTAAAAATGGAAAGCCGTCTAAAACGAATAATCAGATTCTTATGGAATGTTATCTAATTCATATAGGTTCCAAGCGTGGAGTTGATCTCATTTCTTGATTTTGCTTTCATTGTTGTTTTGCTTCGAATAAGGTACATATATTCTATCCCTTTTCAGTAGGGGTTTCTCATGATTCGTTACATCTTTTGATATTGGTTTTGAACTGTTATCCTTTGCTCTGAGCCTTCTTACTAGGGCTACCCTATAACTCTGCTATGCTCCCTTTAATTGAATCTCCTATGTGAACTGTTTAATGTGAACCACTGATATGAACCTTCTGATTATGAACCTTTGATATGCACTTTGATTATGAACTTTTGCTATAGACTTTGATATGAACCTTTGATATGAATCCTTTTTGATATGACCTTGCCTTGACTGTCGGTTTGAGACCCGAGCTATCACTAGGCATGGGGTTCCATGTCCGTGTCATTGATGCACCAATGGCATGACTCTAGTGTGTATGAGTGATGTTACACACCGTCCCTTTCATTATTTGATTATGAGCTCGATATATATTGTATGGCCACTATATGTCTGCGGGCGTATGGATGCATCCTAGATTTGTTCATTATCGATATGTTATGATTTGTCCGGTGAATGATGTCGTATGCAATATGCGTCTTCACAACTGGAGCCGATCACTCCATGTCTCGTTATATCCGCTATGGTTACTATTGGTTACTACATGTTACTATGGATATATGATTTGATTTGATTTGTTTTGTTGGCTCGTGGTGGATAATCGACCCTTTTCCTATGTTTCATTTACCCTACTGCTCCTTTGATATACCAGATTATTGACCGACCTTCCTTACCTTGTTCTCGCCCGGTTTTATTATTATTGTATCGTTATATCTGCTCACCGGGCTTTTAAGCTCACCGCATTTCTTTTCCCGCGGCGGTACATAAGCTAGGAGTCGGGATTTTTGGGGTTGAGAGATGAGTGATATAGAGACCATGCCTAGTCATCTTAGACTTCATTTGATTCTGGTTATTATATTTCCATTTTGAAGTTTTCCTTTTGTATTTATGTATTGATAAGTCTTGTTGACTTGATATTCTTTTGAGATTTATTATAAGGCTTCCGCTGTTTGATTTATGTTCATTATGTATGTTCTGATATGACACCATACTGTGATACTTCTACCCTTATCGGGTTGGGGTGTTACAATTATGGTATCAGAGCCAGGTTTACGACTTGTAGTCAGGACCTGTGACATATGGACCCTAAGCGTTGACCCGTAGAACTTAAGTTTTGACTGGTGAGGTTTGGGTAGATTTTAGGTTTCATTATCATCACTTCCGGTCATGATCTTCATCTTATTTCCTAACCTTTGCTAATCATTTAATGATCGTTCAGATGGTCAATACTCGAAGAAACGGCGACGATAACGGGGATGGTCATCCCAACTTTGAAGCTTTGATTGCACGCGCTCTGGCTACTGCTATGCCCGAGATTGTAGCTACCATCACTCAAAATGTCCGAAATGGCGCTAGCTCCTCCGGTGGGGGTAATGATGGGGGTGCTAATCCACCTACACCCATTCATGTTTGGATCGAGCGCTTCAACAAACTTAAGCCAATCCTTTCGCTCGGCTTTCACCTAATGATGCGGAGGATGGATCACGCACATGGAGAAGCTTTTCAATGTCTTTGGGTTGTGGTGACGAGGTGAAAACCGGACTAGCGACCTTCAAACTCGAGGGTGATGCCTCAACGGTGGAAGGCCTATCTCTTGACCAAAGAAGAGAACTTTCTAGATACTTGTGCTTGGAATACTTTTAGGATATCTTCTTCAACCAAGATTTTCCCGAGTCGAGCAAAGAATGATATGAAAGAGAGTACAACGCCATACGTCACCGGATAGGAAAATTCCCATGAATACATGCAACGGTTTAAGAGGTTGGTCGGGTTCGTAGGTACTATTCTTTGGAGATGCACGTCGTCAGTTCGAAAGTTCAAATGGGGGTTGAAGAAATGGGTGTTGGACGGGGTGATTAATAACGAGTACATCGAGGTAGTGCGATTATGGATCTTGCCCGCAACATTGAGTTGCTACATGAGGATCGTGGCTTCAACAAGAGGAACAGGGACGGTGATAAGGTTTATTCTCGTGGTCGACATGACCATGGATATGATTCTAGAGGTCGTCAAGACCAAAAGCGGGTTCCGTGGGCGGGACAAGAGTTACGACTCGAGGCGCCAGACACTCGAGGCTGGGTCAGCAGAGGTATGATAGGTCGGGGACGACCGTCGTGGCGCGATAATGGAAGTCAACGCCGGTTTGGGATCACTCTTCTCGTAGTACTCAAGATGACCATTTTGCGGTTCTTCATCTTATAAGAGGCCTTTTGAGATTTTGCCTCCCCCTCCTCTTTGCAAAATTTGTGGTAAGCCCCATCCGGGCGAATGTTATAAGGCCTCGGGAGCGTGTTACAGGTGCGGTTCCACGGCGCATAAGATTCGGGACTGCCCTAAGAAGAAAGCAAATGGGAGTGAAGAAGGGTCGACCCGTCAGTAGTTCTTCTATTTAGTTCTTTTATTTCTTTTCCTTGAAACTAATGTTTGGCAAGTATTCCTTTGATACTTTGATGTGACTTTTCATTGGATAAGACTCCTTGAAATATGATTTGTTCTCTTTTGAATGACCTCTGTTCTGTATAAATTCTGGGTTGGATGATTGTTTTAGCATTGAAGGACTTGATGCTATTTTTCGATGTATCTCAGTTCGATGGTACTTGCTATGTTCTGTTACGTTCCTTATATGTTCCGTTTCTCTGATTTCGAATCGTTAGTGATGATTGTTTCGGACCAACCCTAAAATGTAGAATGGACCGTTAGGCGATTGATAGGATTGATTTTCACGACTCGAGATAAAGTATGGTCATCATGAAGGTATACTCATATGATGCTGGTAACATGACGCTTGGCCAACGTGATAATACTTACATCATATGACGTACCCTCATTGTGATCATAGGATGTCTCGAGGAGTGCCTTAGAGCTTAGAATTGCTGGCACCCGATTAAGATTGTCTGAGTTAGGAAGACCTTGGAATCATTCTGCCTATAAGATATACGATCTGATACGTTTGAATTATCAGCACACGTTCATCTCTGTATAGTTTCTACGGTTGATTTATGTTACTCTCATTTCGTTGTAATCTGGTATGCCTTCGTTTGCTTCTTTCGTTCATGTTCAATTTTCGAGGACGAAAATTTTTTTTTAGAGGGGAAGAGTTGTAAAACCCTAAAATCGTGTACGCGTTTAAAAGACTATAATACCCTCAAATAATTCACGACATATAACAAGCTCGTTAAATCATGGGAAACTTAACATTTGCACGAGACTTTGAAGATTATATAAACTATAATCTACTCATAATTAACTATATAACACATTATAAATGTTCTATATACCATTTAAGAAAACAAATAAATATATTGTACAAGTAAATTAGGAAGAAAATAAAAGCCTTGATTTGGTCTTTGAAGCCCTTGATGTTCGGCTATAACAAAACGCCTAAGGGCAAATCTACTCCTAAAATGTCTCCAACTAATCTTTAAATGCATACAATTCTCATTTACAAGGAAACCACTAAACCCTAAAATCTTCTACACAAATCTACGGCAAAGGAAAACACTCTCCATCCTCCCTTATTCTGTCGAACACAAAAGCAGTCCAAGGAAGCAGGTAGGGTGCTTGGTGGACCTTGTCTTGATCCTGGTCTCTTCATACTTCATACGCTTCAAAGGTAAGCCTCGAAGCCTTCGTCTCGTCCTTTGTTTCGGCATAAATCTGGTCGTGTGAATTGCTTATCACGCCCATGAGGATGTTTATTAAAACAGGTTCTATGAATGATTAAAACCTACCTGTATGCCACATAAAATCATGGGGAAAACTATTATAAATAACACCTAATGCACTCACTATAATTTCTGTTTTGGTATGTTTCTGGTCGTGGGTTTGGGCAGCCCTCACTCGCCATAATTTTGTCCATTAAACATGTAATGTTATGCGTTAACGCAAGCTAATGAAACCTAAAGTATTGCTACGTAAAAACCATGAGAAGCTGGTATATATGTCGATTATATACACCCTTTGTTTTCTGTTTTGGATCTAGATTCTGGTCATGGATATAATGCTTTGTGCGCATGATTTGTTGTTCACATAAGTGTCTTGTTAATACAAAATAAAGCTAAGGATAATCTATCATAAGGTTTACATAAAATCATGATATTGATCGGTCATGTCGAATGGATTATAGCCATGTAATTCTTGATATAAACTGTTTTGGACCTTATGTTCATGGCATGTACACGTTAATAGATGGCCCTTTTGTTACATAAATTCATAATATTACTATCTTTGTTTTGTGTCAAAAGGAATGAACATATCTGTTTTGAAACCATGTATACGACCCACCATGCACACGCCATACATCCCTTACACTTACCATGTGTCGAATCAAAATAATTATAATGGGTCAAATGAGGTATTTCGAGGGTGATCGCGAGAAAAACTGTTTGGTCGTTTGGAATTTTGAAAGTGTGTCGGGAAAGTCGAGTCGGGGGTTAACCATAAGCCATGATTTCTAAGCCGTAAATATTAGTCTTTTGAACCGCGAGAAATCACAAACATGTAATGAAACTCTATACGGAAGAATGTTTTATAAGACTAAAGTGTATCCTATTCTGAATATGAAGAAGATTTAAATTATATACATTAAGCTTATTTATACTTTAAACCCTCACCTTTGGTCGATTTCACATGCAAACCTTGATCTATTATGAATTGTCACTTTTCACCTTAGACAATAATAATAATATTTAGAGTGTTTAATATTTAGTTATCTATCGCAATAAACCCTAAACTTTAACAAGTTACACTTTAGACCCTAAATTAAATTATAATAAGTTATTATACTTAACTCTAAATTGATTAATTAACGATATGAACCCTAAACTGTGATAATAATCATGTTCGTCATTTTAACCTAAATTAAATTATAAATGATTAGATCTGCTAAATATGGAAACCTGCCTAAAATAAAAAGCTACTTAAAATGGAAAGATTACTAAAAGTGGAAATCTGCTAAAAATGGAAAGCCGTCTAAAACGAATAATCAGATTCTTATGGAATGTTATCTAATTCATATAGGTTCCGGGCGACGGAGTTGATCTCATTTCTTGATTTTGCTTTCATTGTTGTTTTGCTTCGAATAAGGTACATATATTCTATCCCTTTTCAGTAGGGGTTTCTCATGATTCGTTACATCTTTTGATATTGGTTTTGAACTGTTATCCTTTGCTCTGAGCCTTCTTACTAGGGCTTCCCTATAACTCTGCTATGCTCCCTTTGATTGAATCTCCTATGTGAACTGCTTAATGTGAACCAACGATATGAACCTTCCGATTATGAACCTTTGATATGCACTTTGATTATGAACTTTTGCTATGGACTTTGATATGAATCCTTTTTGATATGACCTTGCCTTGACTGTCGGTTTGAGACCCGAGCTATCACTAGGCATGGGGTTCCATGTCCGTGTCATTGATGCACCAATGGCATGACTCTAGTGTGTCGAGTGATGTTACACACCGTCCCTTCATTATTTGATTATGAGCTCGATATATATTGTATGGCCACTATATGTCTGCGGGCGTATGGATGCATCCTAGATTTGTTCATTATCGATATGTTATGATTTGTCCGGTGAATGATATAGGTATTGTCTGCGTCTTCACAATCTGGGAGCCGATCACCCATGTCTCATTATATCCGCTATGGTTACTATTGGTTACTACATGTTACTATGGATATATGATTTGATTTGATTTGTTTTGTTGGCTCGTGGTGGATAACCGACCCTTTTCCTATGTTTCATTTACCCTACTATGTTCCTTTGATATACAGATTTATTGGTGACCTTCCTTACCTTGTTCTCGCCCGCTTTTATTATTATTGTATCGTTATATCATGCTCACTGGGCTTTTTAAGCTCACCGCATTTCTTTTCTGCTGGCAGTACATAAGCTAGAGTCGGGATTTTTGGGGTTGAGAGATGAGTGATATAGAGACCATGCCTAGTCATCTTAGACTTCATTTGATTCTGTTATTATATTTCCATTTTGAAGTTTTCCTTTGTATTTATGTATTGATAAGTCTTGTTGACTTGATATTCTTTTGAGATTTATTATAAGGCTTCATTGTTTGATTTATGTTCATTATGTATGTTCTGATATGACACCATACTGTGATACTTCTACCCTTATCGGGTTGGGGTGTTACAATTATGGTATCAGAGCCCAGGTTTACGACTTGTAGTCAGGACCTGTGACATATGGACCCTAAGCGTTGACCCGTAGAACTTAAGTTTTGACTGGTGAGGTTTGGGTAGATTTTAGGTTTCATTATCATCACTTCCGTTCATGATCTTCATCTCATTTCCTAACCTTGCTAATCGTTTAATGATCGTTCAGATGGTCAATACTCGAAGAAACGGCGACGATAACGGGGATGGTCATCCCAACTTTGAAGCTTTGATTGCACGCTCGCCTGCTCTTGCTATGCCCGAGATTGTAGCTACCATCACTCAAAATGTCCGAAATGGCGCTAGCTCCTCCGGTGGGGGTAATGATGGGGGTGCTAATCCACCTACACCCATTCATGTTTGGATCGAGCGCTTCAACAAACTTAAGCCAATCCCTTTTCGCTCGGCAGCTTCACCTAATGATGCAGAGGACTGGATCACGCACATGGAGAAGCTTTTCAATGTGTTGGGTTGTGGTGACGAGGTGAAAACTGGACTAGCGACCTTCAAACTCGGTGGTGATGCCCTCAACCGGTGGAAGGCCTATCTTTGTCCAAAGAAGAGAACTTTCTAGATACTTGTGCTTGGAATACTTTTAGGATATCTTCTTCAAGCGGTATTTTCTGAGTCGAACAATGATATGAAAGAGTACAACGCCATACGTCAGCTGGATAGGGAAAATTCCCATGAATACATGCAACGGTTTAAGAGGTTGGCTGGGTTCGTAGGTACTATTGCTGGAGATGCACGTCGTCAGGCTCGAAAGTTCAAATGGGGGTTGAAGAAATGGGTGTTGGACAGGGTGATTAATAACGAGTACACTGAGGTAGCTGCAGTTGCGGATGCTGCCCGCAACATTGAGTTGCTACATGAGGATCAGGGCTTCAACAAGAGGAACAGGGACGGTGATAAGGTTTATTCTCAGGGTCGACATGACCATGGATATGATTCTAGAGGTCGTCAAGACCAGGTGCGGGGTTCCAGGGGTCGACAGGACAGTAGTTACGACTCGAGACGCCAGGACACTCGAGTACAGGGTCAGCAGAGGTATGATAGGTCGGGACCCACCGTCGAGGGGCGATAATGGAAGTCAACGCCGGTTGGGATCACTCTTCTCGTAGTACTCAAGATGACCATTCGCGGTGTTCTTCATCTTATAAGAGGCCTTTGAGATTTTGCCTCCCCTCCTCTTGCAAAATTTGTGGTAAGCCCCATCCGGCGAATGTTATAAGGCCCTGGGCGTGTTACAAGTGCGGTTCCACGGCGCATAAGATTCGGGACGCCCTAAGAAGAAAGCAAATGGGAGTGAAGAAGGGTCAATTCGTCGAGTAGTTCTTCTATTTAGTTCTTTTATTTCTTTTCCTTGAAACTAATGTTTGGCAAGTATTCCTTTGATACTTTGATGTGACTTTTCATTGGATAAGACTCCTTGAAATATGATTTGTTCTCTTTGAATGACCTCTGCTCAGATAAATTCGGTTGGATGATTGTTTTAGCATTGAAGGACTTGATGCTATTTTTCGAATGTATCTCGCTTCGATGGTACTTGTATGTTCACATGCTCCTTATATGTTCCGCTTCTCGATTTGAATCCGTTAGTGATGATTGTTTCGCACCAACCCTAAAATGTAGAATGGACCGTTAGGCGATTGATAGGATTGATTTTCACGACTCGAGATAAAGTATGGTCATCATGAAGGTATACTCATATGATGCTGGTAACATGACGCTTGGCCAACGTGATAATACTTACATCATATGACGTACCCTCATTGTGATCATAGGATGTCTCGAGGAGTGCCTTAGAGCTTAGAATTGCTGGCACCCGATTAAGATTGTCTGAGTTAGGAAGACCTTGGAATCATTCTCGCTTATAAGATATACGATCCGACACGCTTGAATTATCGCACGCGTTCATCTCTCAGATAGTTTCTACGGTTGATTTACTCTCATTTCGTTGTAACTGTCTATGCGTCGTTTGCTTCTTTCGTTCATGTTCAATTTTCGAGGACGAAAATTTTTTTAGAGGGAAGAGTTGTAAAACCCTAAAATCGTATGCAGCGTAAAAGACTATAATACCTCAAATAATTCACGACATATAACAAGCTCGTTAAATCATGGGACACTTAACATTTGCACGAGACTTTGAAGATTATATAAACTATAATCTACTCATAATTAACTATATAACACATTATAAATGTTCTATATACCATTTAAGAAAACAAATAAATAAATTGTACAAGTAAATTAGGAAGAAAATAAAATCCTTGATTTGGTCTTTGAAGCCCTTGATGTTCGGCTATAACAAACGCCTAAGGGCAAATCTACTCCTAAAATGTCTCCAACTAATCTTTAAATGCATACAATTCTCATTTACAAGGAAACCACTAAACCCTAAAATCTTCTACACAAATCTACTAAGAAGGAAAACACTCCATCCTCCCTTATTCGTCGAACACAAAAGCGGTCAAGGAAGCGGTAGGGTGCTTGGTGGACCTTGTCTTGATCTGGTCTCTTCATACTTCATACGCTTCAAAGGTAAGCCTCAAGCCTTCGTCTCGCCCTTTGTTTCGGCATAAATCGGTCGTGAATTGCTTATCACGCCCATGAGGATGTTTATTAAAACAGTTCTATGAATGATTAAAACCTACCAGTATGCCACATAAAATCATGGGAAAACTATTATAAATAACACCTAATGCACTCACTATAATTTCGCTTTGGTATGTTTACGGTCGTGGGTTTGGGCAGCCCTCACCGCCATAATTTTGTCCATTAAACATGTAATGTTATGCGTTAACGCAAGCTAATGAAACCTAAAGTATTGCTACGTAAAAACCATGAGAAGCTGGTATATATGTCGATTATATACACCCTTTGTTTTCTGTTTTGGATCTAGATTCTGGTCATAGATATAATGCTTTGTGCGCATGATTTGTTGTTCACATAAGTGTCTTGTTAATACAAAATAAAGCTAAGGATAATCTATCATAAGGTTTACATAAAATCATGATATTGATCTGGTCATGTCGAATGGATTATAGCCATGTAATTCTTGATATAAACCTGTTTTGGACCTTATGTTCATGGCATGTACACGTTAATAGATGGCCCTTTGTTACATAAATTCATAATATTACTATCTTTGTTTTGTGTCAAAAGGAATGAACATATCTTTTGAAACCATGTATACGACCCACCATGCACACGCCATACATCCCTTACACTTACCATGTGTCGAATCAAAATAATTATAATGGGTCAAATGAGGTATTTCGAGGGTGATCGCGGAAAAAGCTGCTTGGTCGTTTGGAATTTTGAAAGTGTGTCGGAAAGTCGAGTCGGGGTTAACCATAAGCCATGATTTCTAAGCAGAATATTAGTCTTTTGAACCGCGAGAAATCACAAACATGTAATGAAACTCTATACGGAAGAATGTTTTATAAGACTAAAGTGTATCATATTCTCGAATATGAAGAAGATTTAAATTATATACATTAAGCTTATTTACACTTTAAACCCTCACCTTTGGTCGATTTCACATGCAAACCTTGATCTATTATGAATTGTCACTTTTCACCTTAGACAATAATAATAATATTTAGAGTGTTTAATATTTAGTTATCTATCGCAATAAACCCTAAACTTTAACAAGTTACACTTTAGACCCTAAATTAAATTATAATAAGTTATTATACTTAACTCTAAATTGATTAATTAACGATATGAACCCTAAACTGTTGTAGGATATTAGTTTTCACATACACATCAAACCATAACAACAAGGTGGCGATAAGTGGAATTCTAGAGAGAAAGTTAGAGGTTTAGGGAACTTAGTGAGAGAAAGTGAAAGATATTATTATGAGCTCAACTCTCTACCTTGGAAGGTAGAGAGTATTTATAGTCTTACATAAATCGCCACACATCGGCCATGGATCGTGCATACAGGTGGGTAAAGACCGTCCGTCCTCCACGGTGTTACTTAACTAAATACTACTTAACTTAAAGAACTACGACTACGAGCTTTCTAACGATTACATATACTTGAGGTGACCGACTCTTTAATACAGTGGAATTTCTAATTCTAACAATCTCCCTAAGGAGGTCACCTCAATCATGTACCAAAAATACATTGAATACAACCAGATAATACATTAACAATTGATCTTGCATCCTTTATGTAGTCCTTTGCTCCTAAGCTCGTAGTCATTGATTCTTCACATTGCATGTTTGGTTATTCCAAGTGGAGGTCTTTACTTGATCCACGTGATAATAAGTTTGAGCCAACATTTGAGATCATCGCTATCAACAATCTACGACACATCCTTTGTGGTGTTGGTATTATGTGATGTTGTGACATTAGGACCGACATGCTCACATTACGGATCATGATATCTTCTCATCGAGTAAGCGGAAGCATTTGTTGAATCAAGATATTAGCCGCAGCGAGCGAAGCTTGGGTGAAAATATCGAGTCATTAATGCACTAATCATGATTTCTTTGAGTTGAATGTGTTAAGTGAGCATGCGGTGTGGATTGATCGCTTCATTACGATCACCGCAAGCGTCGGTGTACCGCATACAACGCTTAGCAATAAATCGCATCGAAAGTGTCTTTGATCACTTCGTTGAATTGAGGTACACGGCCCACGGTTCCCGTTGATCAAGACATGTCTTGCCCGTGATCGGTATAATTCAAGAATTTCCTTGATGGGGTTTCAGGTACTGCTCTAATTGTTCTCAAACCGGAACATCTCAAAGAAGACAACACAGAGTGAGTGAACCAAATAATTTTAAGTCCACCGATTGATGAAAAGAGATTTGAAAACAATCGTGTATTGTTTAATAGAAAATTGTTTTGCAATACAACGAAGGTTTTATTGAAAATCAATTATCAATCATAAAAACACCTTTTGGTTTGAAAATGAGTACGGTCGATGTAATCGAATAAAAGAGTTGTTAAGCACAAAGACCGGTTTTCAAAGGTATCCGTCAATCCATAACTGAACGAGATTGATTCAAGAGATTGAATCGCCCCATTGTTTCTGCTCGGTTGTCACATGGTTGATCTATATAATGGATCTCACATGCCACCTACCAGAGCTTGTTTGATGTTGGCTCGAAGGCTTTCCATCTTCATTGTGAATATGTATACACATCACTCGGATGTTCGGCAATACCACAAGGATAATGCGTGGGACTCAAGATATAATCTCTCTTTCCACATTGTGTGAAACAGAGAGTCTTCATTGAAAGTGTCCTAATGAGATTTATTGATGATCTCGTGGCTCTAGACTCAATTTTGTGCATATTTGGATCCCGTGTCACAGACTAGGGAGAGGGTCTCCTTCTTCAATATCAACAATCTCTAAGAGAAAGTCGATAGATAATGTCGGTTCCCGTGAGAATGAAACAAGCCCTTTAAGAGAAACTTGAGTGGTTTGGAAAGTTGAAGTGCGATGCGTCACCGGGTCCATGACGCCTTGTCTTCAATACCGATGTTACCATCGGTAGCATATGAATTGAACCGGTTTACGCCTCTAAGGTTGAATAAATGGGGGCTATTTGTTTTCACCCTTTCCTCATTCAATTCTTTTAATTCTTCAACCCCGGTTGCTTACCGAGACTTCATAGCTAGAACCTTGTTGGGTTTATTCGATTACTAGCTCGGTCTTAGTCCGCACTCTTCCCATATCTCATTTTCTCCTTTTATCATCATACCTAAGGACTTCTACACTAACTAGTGGATTGTCCTGGGTAGATCCCTCCGATTCTGGCGGATCATGGGAACACATACCTAACCTTATCATCCTTATATCACCGTACATAAAGTAAAGTTGGTCGGTCAATTTGGTATTGTTCATACGCCATTGGATCCAATTGAAAACCATTTGAAAATCAATTCGGATACTTGTGATATATTATCAAAGCATTTTGTACCAATTGTTTTGATATTTTAGAACGAGAACTCCCCTCAACATGTGCATCAAGTATTTGAAAATGTTTTGCACACGGAGGCAAGAGAAGGAATTAACTTCTTTGATTACCATTTTCTAAAGATATCAACATCACTTCCCATATCAAATCAAGTAGATATCGCATTTCGGGAAGGATGAGGTTTCCATAAATCAAAGGTTTAAGATAGATACTCCCCCTCAACATGTGCATTGAAAATTTGAAATCGTTTGTCACATGTGGAAGGACAACATGTACATCCTTATAAAACCATTTACCAATTATCGGTTTAAATCCAATTTAAATCACACATTCTCCCCGATCACAATTATCAAATCATTTGAGATTTGTGATCTCTTATTGATTTAAATTGATTTTGAAAGCTTTTAAGGAATTGTGACTTGATTATGAAAGCGTTTTAACCGATAAGGATCGGATTTTAAGACTTTAAACTCCATTGATAAAACATGCATGTATATCTTTTGAAAACAATTTAATGCCAAATAACTTTTAATTTAATTGAAATCATTCTCCCCTCAATCAATGACATAGGTTGTTGATTGAGAGATAGAGATTTTGACAAATAAGTCCCGATGATTATCAAAAATAGAGACCGAGTTATTTTTCAAAGCATTTAGTTTTCAGAGATAAATGTTTATAGAATCGAGCATGGAATTTTGAAAGCATGATAAAACATAGCTCGTTCTTTCTTTTAAAACCGGTTATTGCTCGAAAATGACAATAAACCATTTCTCTTTCTCTCAAATTTTTTTTTTTTTTTTTTTTTTTTTTTTTAAAGAATTGAACAACATCTAAAGTCCGTGTCATTCTTTGAATGACACACAAAGACCGTAGATATTATCGAACAGAGAAAAAAACATGACAAATGACAATATTTTTTAAGATTTTTGAATTTTTCAAATTTTTATGGATTTTAAAGTTTTATAATTTTGTATTTTGTTTTTCAAATAAATATATACAAGAGATAGATGAAGATAGACCTTTACTCCTCGTCTTCCTCCTCGAAGACGTTTGAGGATTCGGTTGAAGGCTTTTCAAACCAAGTCGTGGAAGAATAAACTCAAACGTTCTCTTGGAAGAGCTTTGGTGAAGATGTCGCTAACCGATATTCGAGACCTCACAAAATATAGTTCCACCACACCTTTTTCCACTTGTTCCTGATGAAATGATGTCGAATGTCGATATGCTTTGCTCTTGAGTGTTGAGCGTTGTTGCATGAGAGAGCAATAGCACTTTTATTATCACGATGCGGAGGATTTTGTTGAATACAAAGCCATAGTCGATAATTGAGATCTCATCCATAAGATTTGAGCACAACAAGATGACATGGCTATGTATTCAACCTCTGTAGAGGAAATAAAGTACTCATTTGCTTCTTTGAAGACCACTCACAAGCTTATCACCCAAAACCGAGCACCTCCCGACGCACTTGACGAGTATCTTGACACCGCATGATCTCGCATCTGCATATCTTTGTTAGTGACATACCGGTGTCTTTTGGGTACCAAAGTCCCATATTGATGGTTCCTTGGAGATACCGAAGACCCGTTTAACCGCTTCAAGGTGCTTTTAGTAGGCTTAGCACGGTATCTAGCACACATGCAAACAAATGAACAAGATGTCTCGGTCTACTAGTCATGAGGTACATCGAGGATCCAATCATACTACGATATTTTGTTTGGTCAATCATGATCCCGAGAGGTCCTCATCTAGTTTGGTTCGGTCAATCATGGGGGTGTCAACAGTGGTCACTTGAATCAAATCCAAATTTCTTTAAAATCTCTCATTGCATATTTAGATTGATTTATGAAAATGCCTCCGGGACTTTGTGAAATTTGTAATCCCAAGAAAATGACATTTGTCCCATCATTGACATTTGAAACTTTGAACTCATTTCATTTGAAAACGATCACATTCCATTGGGTGCATCGAGGCAAAATAATATCATCAACATAAATTTGAACATGAATTAAATGTTTGCTCGACTTCACGGTGAACAATGTAGGATCAACTGCTCCTTTGATGAATCCGGTTGATAGAAGAAACTTTGATGATGTATCATACCATGCCCTTGGAGCTTGCTTTAAACCGTAAAGAGCCTTCTTCAAACGATAAGCGTGAGTAGGATGCTCTTGATTCACAAATCCTTCAGTTGGTGACGAGACGACTTCTTTAAGATCTCCGTTCGTAAATGCCGTCTTTACATCCATCGATATACTACCATGTTCTTACTAGCGATTAGCGAGAAGATTACGATTGCCTCGATTCGAGCAATCTGAGCAAAAGATTCTTCAAAGTCTATACCCTCCTCTTGACGATATCCTTTAGCAACTAATCGAGCCTTGTTCTTCAACACATCACCATGCTCATCAAGTTTTACTTTGAAGATCCATTTGAGAGCTATAATCATAGCACGCCCGGAGCGGTGTACTAACTCCCATACATCAAGACGATCAAACTCATGAATTTCATCTTGCATGGCATTGAACCACTATCTTCATTCATGGCGGTTTAACATCTTTTGGTTCGATCTTAGATAGTACAAGTTGAAGAAGCACCATAAGGCATCGGTTGCGAGTTGTTTCGGGTTGATACAGACGAGAGGATTTCCAATGATGTTGTCTAAGGGTGATCGTGAGTCCATTTTCTCGAGGTGTTCATGTGGCGGTTGTTGAGGCCGAGGTAGTCGAGTCGATGTCTCTGAAGAAGATGGTTCGATGATGATTCGGGAGTAGCAAATATGTTTTCAAATGGAGCATCTTGAGAGTCGCAGGGATTAACTTCATCATTGAAGCGAAACATTTCCATGATGTACATTTGAAGAATGATGATTTGTTGATGAGATCAAGGATCGCAGGTGCTTCTTGACTTAAAGATATTGAGGCGAGGATTGACTTCATTCATCGGAATATGAGCATCCTCTGTTGTAGGGATCGGCACCTCATTAGTAATTGAATCATACAGTTCATCAAACATAGGATCAAACAATTTCTTTACATCATCTTCGATGGAGGTACATATGGAGTTTCTTGAGAGGAGTTTGGAACAAGGGATGAACCAATGGAACTGTTTTGAAGTGCGGGTCTGAGTGGAGTGTCTATGAGCCATTTGACCGGTCGACTCATCAAGCGTAACGTGAATTGTTTCCATGATATTTCGGGTTCTTTTGTTGTAGATTCGGTATCCCTTTTGTTTGATGCATATCCTACAAATACTCCAATGTCGACTTTGGCCCTAAGTTTGCCTAAGTCTTGACCTCATTAGTTGGATAGCACAATACACCAAACACACGAAGGAAAGATAGATTAGGTTTTCTGTTGTGGACAAGTTCATATGGAGTTTTTCCATGAGCAGTGTGAATCGTGGAACGATTTTGTGTGTAGCATGCAAGTGGCAATTGCTTCACCTGCAGAAACATTGGAACCTTTGAGTAGATCAAGATTGTTCTAGCGGCTTCAACAAGAGTACGATTTCGCTTTCAACTACACCGCTCATTGAGGGGTTCGTGGAACACTTCTTTGATGGTCGATTCCAACGCTTTCATAGAATTCACTAAGTTGTTTGTTGACAAACCCGGTTCATTGTCTGCTCGATAATTCGGCGCTTTGTTTAGTCGAACTCGCACTGTTTGATGAGTTTGATGATGATATCAAGAGTTTCATCCTTTGTCCTAAGAACTTGACCTGTGTGAATCTAGAGTAATCATCAACCACAACTAACACATATTTCTTCCCAAAGATATTACGCACCTCATAGGTCCACATAAATCCATATGAAGAACTTCGTGACGAGTTAGTAGGTTTGGGTTTATGGGCATACTTTGCTTTTTCCCAATTGACATGCTTTGAACAAAGATGATCCTTTTCATACTTTAGTCTAGGTAAACCTACAACTAAGTCCTTTCGGAAAGATCGTTGATGGTGCGGTTCAAGTGATTGAGACGACGATGCCATAACCATGACTTTGTTTTGAAGCCTTTGATAACAAGCGCATTGGAGAGGCCTCATCATGTCATCGATAGAGATGGTGTAAATATTTGAGCCACGAGTTCCTTTTAACAGCCTCACCATTAAGATCTCTAACAAAGCGGTATGTTTTCAAGGCTACTTCTAGATCGTAATCACGTAATTGACCAGCAGAGAATGATTATGACCTAAACCTTCCACATAATACACTCTAGAGATGACACTATCACCAACAACATAATCTCCATAACCCATAATAGCAATCGAAATGATCATTACCAAATCTAATGGCCTCGATGAATTTGCTCACGAGTTCATGAGTCATGACCGGTCTCCAAATCATATGCTTGGAACAATGAGTCCGTGTACCACGTAATCGATTTGAGCGATCTGCGGTTGAACACGCACAAGAATGGATAATCGGATAATGGGATCCCCATGCAAGAATGGGTTCCATTTGGTTAGTTACAATGGTTGGAACACCCACATCGTAAATAGAAGCATTCATATCGTAAAGTGAGGCAATGGAATCATTGTGAATAGATGCGATACTAGTGTCTCAGATAGCCTGCTCACAGATGTGATCACTTCTTAAAGGAATAGTTCTACCAAGAGGCATCCATTTTCTAGTGGGCATTATCTTATTAGTCTTATGACCAGCAATGTATCCAATAGAAGCCTATTTTCTTGAATGTTCTTCCTGTGGGTTTCCACCGTTTTCTAACTTTCTTCGTTTTTGCCTTTTAGCCTTCTTAGCATGAATTTTAGCATTAACAATAAGAACGGACAATTAACATCATTACGCGAACATTAACACCACATTCATGATTAGAAACGAATTCAAGCGGACATCGAGACAAGGTTTGCAAATAGTATCGAATTGAATTAATTACAAGACGCCTATAGCTAATACTAGAATCAACACGATTCGCTTTATTCGATTCAAACTTAAAGTTCCTAGATTGTTCTTCTACTCTTTTCCAAAGGCACATTCTTAGCTTGCGAGGTCCTATCATTCCTTGTATTGTCTTGAGACTTTGACTGCTCCCTTTAATGTCACCGATTACTCAGTAGGGAATGGGAACATTAGTTTGTTTTACTACTCTTTGCACCACCGCTTAGATGTCTTTGGGATCTGAACTACATGCGGAGTGCACTAAGTTTCACATTCTTAAAACTAGAGGTACCGAAATTAGTACTCCTAGAAGGCACATTTGAGTTCTCTTTCTTAGCATTGATGGATCTAGAATCGAACTACTCAAGGGTACACTACGGTTCACATTCAAAACATTGGGAATCGAGTGCATATCATATTGGCATTAGGCATCAAGCATGGAATCAAAGGGTTAACTCTCTCACCTAATGTCTTTGGGCATATTGTGATCAAACATTCTAAGATTTCTTGAGATCGTTTGGCATATAAGCATGCATGTCCAATTGCATTATCATGAGGTTTCTCTAGCTTATCCTCTTCAACAATCTCACGCAGCATTCTAAGCAATCTTTAAGAGATGAAAATATGTTTGAATAGCTAGTTTGTTGTTTCTTAGATGAGGAGGACATATGTCACATACAAAGCATATTTATTACAAGAGTGAACCTTTGATACACCATTCTCCCCATTGGTCATTGGCATTTTCCCTTTTACCTGACTCTTCAGATTCTCAATTTCCTTTTGCAATGAAGCTATTTGTTCGTTGTTTTTGTTACGAGTGACTTTAATTGATTCAAATAACTCATTGAAATGACGTTTAACCTTTTCATTTTCTTCTAGAAAACTTTCGTTTTCCTTTTGTAAAGCATTTACTAGGTTTTGAAGATGAAACGTTTGAGAATTCGAGAATCTAAAGGAGGAGGCATTTGGGAGCTGTCATATTGTTTGTTTGACCCTTTAATTGAGAGATTTGGGCTTTCAACTTTACGATCGTGTTGCATCGAGCTTGAATCTGCTCATCACGTTTGTTAATTTGAAAAAGCGCATCAAACTCGAGCATCGAAGATGTCTTGACATTTGAAGTTTTGACATTTTCTTTAAGATGTTGATATTTTAGTTGTAAATTAAAATGCTCAACTTCTAGTTTAGAAAAATGTTTAACGAAATTGTCGTGATCATCCAGATTCAATTTTCTCGTTTAGTTTAGAATTAGTTTTTCAAGCTCAATGACACGATCATGGGAGACTTTCGGGGCCACAGATAGTTCATGAAATTTGGAAGCATTAATAGAGCAATTTGAAGCGTTGAAAAACACATCTTGAGCAACACATTCGATAATAAGATTCTCATTTAATGTATGCAAGTTCTTTCTCTCAATCTCATTATATTTCATTACTGCACTCACGCATAGTCACTAACTTCAACAACCATTGCATCAAATTCCTTTTCCATTCCTTAATATCGGTTTCTATCCCTTTTTAAGACTCTCAAAGTGATCTTTTAGAAGTTTAAAGAAGGGCATGACCTCGATTAAATAACATTCTTTCATTTGTTCAAAACCCTTTCTCCTTGATTATACCAAGAGGTGTGATCCTTTTCTTGCAAGTTTTCTCAAAATCAACAAATAGTTGAAATATAACGTATTGGCTAATTAATGTCTTTCTTTTAGTGGCAATTGTTCTAGGTACAAGATGCATTGGTGTATTAGGAGGATACACAATCGCTCTAGGCATTTTCCAAAGGGAGGTTTGTTTCAACAATATTTTCCGCTTTACGCTTATCTAAATCCTTTTTCCGTAAGACTTGTTCGGGAGTCAACAATGTCTCGAGGCTTAAACTTGTTCAAGGAAATCCGCTTTTCCTTCTTGTAATCATGAGGAGTGATAATTATGTTTTCTCTTTGCATTTGGGATCATTTTGTTTCTTATTCATCTTTTCCTAGTGATTTCATTTGATTTCTTATCTTCCTCGGTCACTCAACGCAACTAGGTTTCTACCTAGGCTTAAGGATTTCATTACCATCATAAAGCACCTTATGAGCATTTCTAGCCTTTTTAATTACCTCCGGATTTGGTTCCTCAACAAGGGAATGCTATGCTTATCGCTTAAGACTCGATGTTTGGTGACCATGTGATCGTATGAATGGTGTTTCCTTGTATGTACAACTTGTTTTCAAGTTTGTTTTTCAAAGTTTTCGATTAGAAAATCTCTCAAGAGTTTTGATTCCTTTGCATTAAATTCTTGCTTAAGCATTTTCACATTTTCTTGAAGTTCTTGTTTTGCTTAGTTGTTTTAGAAAGTTTTTCTTGCAAGGAATGTAATTCTTGTTTCAATACTTCTTCTCTAAACTTACTTTTTCTAATTCTTCGTACTCACTTGGTCATCCATTTCCCGCTCACGAGTAGTCAACTCAAATTTTGCACGTTGTTCATAAATAGCAACACGCCCTTATAGGCATTTAGTTCGAAATTACGGAATCATCGGAGCACATGCGGTGTATTCATCAAAGACATAGTCATTGTTGATCGCGAAGATGCATCACTTGGTACAACTTCACTTTCACTTTGTTTCACGTATTGATCGTATGGGACAATATTGTTATTACCCATATTTTCAACATTTGATTCAATAGTTTCGATTGATTGTACTTTGTCATGCATCTATTGCACATCGGCATCATCGTATAGTTTTAATACCTCCGAGATGAGTTTGTCCTTGGATGGGCCAGCTTGTGGTGAAGAAGAGATCTTGGGAGAAACCATTGGAGAAATGCTAGCCATAAAAATTTTGTGTGCGAGGGTCCATCATCTACATCGAGTCGTATGCATCACGGTCGGCGACTTGAAAGGCATTCGATGATTGTGACCTATCTCCGAATAGGTCGCTCATCCACATCTCGCATCATAGGTCTTGGCATTGCCCTCGGCAAGAAACAAGACAATTCCTCTTCATCCAAAGCAAAGCACCATTGTCCCGAGCTTGTGCGGCGACAGATCTTATCTCAAGTAATCGGCGATTCAGTGGACGCTTTGGGGATGTGCGCCCTTGCAATGTGTCCTTCACCACCACGCTTATAACATTTGATTGGCTTAGCTTGACCTTGGTTACCATTTCTTCCTCGATTACGTTGCCAACATAACCTCTCCCGCTCCACCTCTTCCCCGATCATACTGTCTTTCCCGAATCGGTTGCACCACGATCCTTCCATCTTTAACAAAGGCTTGATTGTGTGGGTTAGATGCGCTCGAGGTTGTTGTTGGTTTGTGGGAGAGAATTCATGTTTTGACTAATGAGAAGAACTAGTTGATTAATGAAGTTACCACGTGAGCATCGACATCGCCTTGTTTGAACATAGGATCGAAATGAGTTTGTGATTACCATTACCCAAGGGTATGACTTGTGATGCTTTGGTTGTGATTCCGATGTTTGAGTAGAAAGTCGTTGAGTCATTAGACGAGCTTGTCTCTCCCTCAGTTGGTTTTGAACCGATTGAGAATCAATTTTTCAAACATAGCATGTCTCTCATTCTCAAGGAGGAAGGCATAGAGTTGCTCATAGTTTGTATTCTTCAATCCTTTAGTGAGCTTCACAATGTGACAAACTTGTTCCATTCGGGATTCATGTTGTTCACAAATTTTGAGTTCAAATTAATGTTAGGCATAGTCATTCGATGTTCCTCATGTCATTCACTAACTTATGAAATCTCACATAGTACTCATAGACATTCTCATCTGGTTTCATCTTGAAGTGCTCAAATTAAATCATAGAGTTGGATTCTCTGCTTCCATAGTTAATTACGAACCCGAGAGAAGCATCTTAACATTATCCCAAACCGCCTTTGCATCGGTGTTATGATTGATCGACTTGTAGATGTCTTTAGGAAGACCTTGAAGAACAATGTTTGAAGCCACGATATCCGCATCGAATCTCTTTTATCCTTATCATCAAGCTCATCATACATCTTAGGTCTCGTCCATTCCGTAAAACAGAGTACCATCTTCATTAGTATCAAGTATGTCTCTAGTCGTCTCAACTCGATATGGTCCTTCATCAATGGATTTGAGAATGTTGACACCATTTTCCTTTCCAAGGCAATATAATCGATTCGTTGAGCCCAAGAATCGTAGTCGATTCTGTCAAGCATGGGTGGACGAGTATCCGAGCCACCGCTTGTACATCCTCAACATGATGGAGATGATAGTAGGGACGTTGGTAGACATGTTAACAGATTATACGGATTTTATAACTCTATGATTAAACCGGGAAATAGATTCTTTCATGGGATTTTAGTAAATCAAGAGAAAACCGTAAACAATCACTCAAGTCGCTAGAAGATAATGCACTAAGTCGCTAGAAGATAATGCACTAAGTCGCTAGAAAATAATGCACTAAGTCGCTAACACTTAATTCGCTACACCACTAAGTCACTAGACAAAAGCAAGTCGCTAAGTAGTAACTCGCTAAGCCTCAAGTCGCTAGCAAAATTTTGGCGACAATTATTGCTACTCAAGTAGCTAGAGATACAAGTCGCTAAAGAGCAACTCGCTATGCACCAAGTCGCTACCACCAAGTCGCTACCCGTAGTCGAGAGTCCACTACTTGTACCGTTAATCGCTAGGTCTAAGTCGCTAGCTCCAAAGCGTAACTCGCTACAAAATTGTGAAGCAAGTCGCTACGAAGAAATAAATCCGTATATCAAGTCGCTAGCAAGAAAAACCACATAAACATCACTTTTTAATCCAAAACCAACCCAACCAAGATGATTCAAGCTTACCAAATGAAAACCTAAACACTTGTGATGATTCTAAACATAAAAGTACTAACAAAATCCAAGCTTTAACACAAGAAATCAACCAAATGATGCAAAACCACTAAACTTTTTCAAACTCAAAACCACCTAAAAACCACTAGAAATCCAAAGATGTGCAAGATATGATCTAACCATGGCTCGATACCAATTGTAGGATATTAGTTTTCACATACACATCAAACCATAACAACAAGGTGGCGTATAAGTGGAATTCTAGAGAGAAAGTTAGAGGTTTAGGGAACTTAGTGAGAGAAAGTGAAAGATATTATTATGAGCTCCAACTCTACCTTGGAAGGTAGAGAGTATTTATAGTCTTACATAAATCGCCACACATCGGGCCGTGGATCGTGCATACAATGGGTAAAGACCCGTCCGTCCTCCACGGTGTTACTTAACTAAATACTACTTAACTTAAAAGAACTACGACTACGAGCTTTAACGATTACATATACTTGAGGTGACCGACTCTTTAATACAGTGGAATTTCTAATTCCTAACAACTGTGATAATAATCATGTTCGTCATTTTAACCTAAATTAAATTATAAATGATTAGATCTGCTAAATATGGAAACCTGCCTAAAATAAAAAGCTACTTAAAATGGAAAGATTGCTAAAAGTGTAAATCTGCTAAAAATGGAAAGCCGTCTAAAACGAATAATCTGATTCTTATGGAATGTTATCTAATTCATATAGGTTCCAGGCGTGAGTTGATCTCATTTCTTGATTTTGCTTTCATTGTTGTTTTGCTTGAATAAGGTGCATGATATTCTATCCCTTTTCGGTAGGGGTTTCTCATGATTCGTTACATCTTTTGATATTGGTTTTGAACTGTTATCCTTTGCTCGAGCCTTCTTACTAGGGCTTCCTATAACTCGCTATGCTCCCTTTGATTGAATCTCCTATGTGAACTGTTTAATGTGAACCACCGATATGAACCTTCGATTATGAACCTTTGATATGCACTTTGATTATGAACTTTGCTATGGACTTTGATATGAACCTTTGATATGAATCCTTTTTATATGACCTTGCCTTGACTCGCGGTTTGAGACCCGAGCTATCACTAGGCATGGGGTTCCATGTCCGTGTCATTGATGCACCAATGGCATGACTCTAGTGTGTACGAGTGATGTTACACACCGTCCCTTTCATTATTTGATTATGAGCTCGATATATATTGTATGGCCACTATCATCATGCGGGCGATGGATGCATCCTAGATTTGTTCTCATTATCCGATATGTTATAATTTGTCTTGTGAATGATGTCGGTATGCAATCTGCGTCTTCACAATCTGGGAGCCGATCACTCCATGTCATTATATCTCGCTATGGTTACTATTGGTTACTACATGTTACTATGGATATATGATTTGATTTGATTTGTTTTGTTGGCTCGTGGTGGATAACTCGACCCCTTTTCCTATGTTTCATTTACCTACTACTGTTCCTTTGATATACGGTTTATTGGTGACCTTCCTTACCTTGTTCTCGATTCGGTTTTATTATTATTGTATCGTTATATCTGCTCACTGGGCTTTTAAGCTCACCGCATTTCTTTTCTGCTGCGGTACATAAGCTAGGGTGGGGATTTTTGGGGTTGAGAGATGAGCTGATATAGAGACCATGCCTAGTCATCTTAGACTTCATTTGATTCTGTTATTATATTTCCATTTTGAAGTTTTCCTTTTGTATTTATGTATTGATAAGTCTTGTTGACTTGATATTCTTTTGAGATTTATTATAAGGCTTCCGCTGTTTGATTTATGTTCATTATGTATGTTCTGATATGACACCATACTGTGATACTTCTACCCTTATCGGGTTGGGGTGTTACAACAATAGTTTCCAGTTCCTTAATGAAACTAGCCCTTTCATGAATAGCACCAACCAATCTTACACACAACTCATTCATCTACCACGCTATTTGAACATCTTCGATTGAAGCTTGAGAACAATACAAAATTAGTATCTCTGACCAGTCACTAGAATTATCATCAGATCTAAGCTTATCACATTTAGCCTGACCTAACATTGTGTATCCTTGATTGTTTTTTACAAGTTAAAAACTGATTTGTGAAAATAGAACATGCGCCTAAATTTTGTTAGATAGACAAATCAAACCCAAAAGGAAGTCATATGATTATCCTTTACACACATGAAAACAAATTAGGCAAGTGCACAATTGGCAGATACACTGCCATATACAAATCATGATTTATAGTAAACTAAAACCACAAGTTTAGTAAGGTAAAAAAAATACACAGACACTCTACTATTTGCTAGATTCACTTTTGATTCACATTAAAATTACATGCATTTTTCAAAGTGATGGTTACAATATAAGAAAACAAAATATATTAATTTTTTGTGCAGCAAAAAGAGACTTAATGCGCAACAGATGAATGAAAGAAGAAAAACAAGGATACAACATCTGCAAGTCTACACCAAACTCATATGCAGGTCTACACCAAAATGCTGAGAAAGATAACGAAGAACCACAATTTAGACCGACTCAAAATAGATAGCTCTGTAGTATAGGTCAATCTGAATCTGTTAGGAATTGGAAATTCCATAAGTAAAGTATCGGTCACCCCAAATGTTATCTAGCATAAGTTAGCTCGTATACTTGTAGTTATTTACGTTATTTAGTAGTTTATTAGTTAGTTTGTAGCGTAGTTTAGTTTAGAGTAACACCGTGGAGGAAGGATGGGTCTTTACCATCAGATACACGATCCACGAGCCGTCGGAGGTCGTGTAGTTTGTAAGTATAAATACCCCTTCCATCCTTGGAAGGGGTGGAGCTTTTCTTTAATCCAACCTTACACATTTGTGAACCAAGTCTCTAGCAAGAAACTCCCTCTCATCTCTTTCTCTCTAACTATGGCAAACATGTATTTTCGCCATCCAAGACCACCCGAATCATCAACACAATAAATATTACGATCCTACAAATGGTATCAGAGCCAGGTTATATTATTTTGTTGATTTGTGTGGTTTTTGAAACATGATTAAAATTGTTTTTGTAGTGTTATGGTCGGATTAGTATTGTTTCCTTTACGTATAAAGCATTTTTTTAACAATCTTTTTGGTCAAAAAAATGTCATGTGACTTTATCTTTTCATCTGTTTTGTGTTTTACGTCCATAACAGTACAATTGAGATTTTTTTGTTACCAATTTATGTGAAATACTTGTGGTCAAACAGTCATATTTGTGGTCAAACATGTGCCCATATGAAGTTTTATGAGTTGTTAATAAACTGGTCATTTTCTGTCAAACTGGGTCTTAAAGGTACATTTTTTATGCAAGTTTTCTGGGTTAATATGAATATGGTCGGAAAAATGGTCGGAAAACTCATCGGAAAATGTCACAAATCTACCTAGCGACTTGTTACAATTTCTGGTGGCGACTTGTCTTTACATGTCGTCTAGATTCATTGTATATTGGTAGCGAGTTCTGCTAGCGAGTTGTTAACAGAAATTTGTAGCGACTTGTTGAGTTACAAGTCGTAGCAACAGCATAGCGACTTGACTCCAAAATAGCATAGCGACTTGTCACAATAATTAAGCGACTTGGTGACGGTTTGACTTTTGAGTCAAACTGAAATGTTAGCGACTTGTTAAAAAATGCTAGCGACTTGACAGAATGGTTTATGAAGAAATGACTAGACCAAGACCACATCTTAATACCAAATACCATTCAACTCGACTTCAGTTGCTACACAATCATCTGTTCACAATATTTTTAACAAATCAAAAATTCATCTCCAACATCAACAACAATCTATCCTAACTTCAATCCCATTTCAAACAAAAACCTAGACCAAGACTCGACTCTAAACAAGATCTCAGTCCGTTCTTCGTGTCGTGTGATATTTTTAAATATCAAGACCAATGGCCTAATACACGAGAAGAATGACTCTTCATCGATCTATGAGATGTATTACACCTTTTATTTATTCGAACCAAAGGATTAGGGTGATAACAACTTTCGTTATCCTCTCATTCCTTTTTGATTCGATTTTGTTCACAAAAAGGATAACCTAAATCACTTACTCATAATTTATTCCTCAAATGATTGTACGAACTAAGAAATGATTTTAACAATATTTGTTAAATCGTTTTTCTTGAGTAAGTTTAAGAATGAACAACAGAAGTAAAACCTACCTTGTGCCTTGGTTTAATTCGAAACCTGTCCTTGCATCACACCATCTCTGTGGCGTGTATGATGAACCTTAGGCCATCCACATGGGCTGTCTTATGTTCGATGAACGAGTGATAAGAAGAGTTTTGATGATATCTTTTTGGAGTCATAAGGGAGGCGGACTGATTATAGATTGTGTGTATTTTTTTTGGATTGTTCTGTGACTGCGTTTTTTTTGTGAGAAGAATTAGGGTTTGAGTGATATGAAGGGGGCGGATGTTTGGAGAGTTAGGGTTTGATAGTGTGAGTTTTATTAGGGCATGAGTGAGATAATTGGCCTTTTATACTCCTAATAATTAGGGTAATCTGCTATTTGATGTGATCATCTGTATTTTTGTTTTGGACCGAGCTGTGGCATAAGGGATTATGTGGGCCGGAGTTGGACCATACTTATATCAGATGGCTTGGGCTTTAGTGATTTACTTGACTTTAGCAATGTGATTCTTGTCACACGAAAGTATCTTGTCACACGAAATTGTGTACAAATGTGATTCTTGTCACACAAATTTGTTGCAAAAATGTCTATTGGTCGATACTACTTTATGATAATACAACCGGGTGAGATACCGTATGAAGCTCAAATACAGTTTTTATGATAATTGATAAATTATCATAACAATTGGTCGTTGATCTGAGCTTACACATTTTACTTATGAGCTTTATGCGGTTTGAAATTTGTGGACTTGGACTTGGACGTTAGCTTGAGATGAGCTTCTAATTGGATCGTATATATGAGATTTGTCAAATATGTGATGTGATAATATGTGATCTGAGACATACGAGATGTACATTGCTCATGCAATTTGATGATGTGATTTGGTAAGATAATAAGAGTTGTTGAGGTATGGGATTTGACACTTTGGCTTATACATTGTCACGAATAATATTACGTCACGGCTTGATTTGATGTACAAAGTTGACTTCGAGGTTGTTTGTACGATATTTCTTATTTGGATTTGGAGTGAAGTTTTCCGGGCGTGTTTACTTATTTTCGTCTTCTTTCTTTCTACCCTTCCGCGAAGATGACTTGTTTGGGCGTTTGTTAAGTATGATAAAGACTTGGCTATTTAGTTACGTTTGTGAGTCTTTCTCGCTTAACCCACAACGTAGCTATCACTTCGGTGTCTCACGCAGTTGAGGATATGTCAAGAGGTTTTGTACATTGGGTACACCGTTTCTTTTTCACGAGGATTAGTACAAGTTTAAGTAACACATCTGGGGGATTTTACTTCATGATCAAGTTTGGTATATCGGGTTTACTTCACTAAATGGTCACTGCAATAGCCGACAAAATGCGTGATTGATGTGTTTACCAAAGTGTTTATTGGATGGTCGATGATATTATTGATGTTGGTTAATGAACCGTTGATAAACCGCTGAATGTTCCCCTAAAACATATATTCACCGAAACCAAAATTGTCATAACACATTCAAGCTGACGTTGTTTACGGTTTAGTCTTGATTTTGTAAAATCCCGCGAAAGAAATTATTTCTCGGTTTAAATCATAGACTTGTAAAATTCCGTGACAATGGAAACATCCTGGTAAAAGTAAAGTGCATTTCGGACCTTTCTTACGGTTTATTCTTGGTTTTGTAAAATCCCGCGAAAGAAACTATTTCTCGGTTTATACTATAGAATTGTAAAATCCCGTATTGATGGATCCATCTTGGAGAAAATGAAAGTGTATTTCGGGATCTTTTCTGATGCTGGTGCTACGGTTTCTGCTTCGAAGAAGGGATAAAAGGGTGTACTTCATGAATTGGGTGTGTCTTTAGATTTTCTTCATGGCAGTTTGGTTATTACATGGTTTTACGGGGGTACGTGCTTTTAACCATGGTCGGGATGAAACCATTATCAAAGTTCACTTTTAAGGTTAAAGGAGGCTAGATTTGAGCTTTTAACAAGATGTGACAACGGGGTTAATTCACTATTATTTATTTGAGGTTGAAGCGAAATATCACGGGCAAGTGTACTTAGTATCTGAAGGTATCGGGGATGGTTGGATGAAGATTCTTCAAGATCCTTGTTCGAGCTTATTATCAAAAACGAAGACTTGCAAATCTAGTTATTGTTGGGTGTCTTTTACCTTTTCTTTTACCACTTGGGGGGAATTGGGCTCTTATCACCTCAAATAACTATCACTTAAAGGAGTTACGTTGTAGTGCTCAGTGTCACATTCAATTGTGGAATTTCAAGAGGTGATGTACGTCTTATACTTGATGGTTGGTTGGTTGAAGAGTATAGAGTACTTAGAGATTCAAATGGGCATGAATTATCGACACCGCTCTTTGTTACACATGTGCAAGTTTAAGTCACGAGTTTGGGTTATTCTACTTCAGGGTCAAATTCATCATATTGGGTTTTCTCCATCAGCTGTCACGACAAAGAGCCTACTTAATGATAATGGGGTTGATTACATGTTTTGCCAAGAGAGTTGAAAAGAGAGAGATTATAACGTCTGTTCACATCAGTTTAGGCCTCGTACTCTAAAGAAAAGAAAAGTGTACGTCTCAGTGCGCTTTATCTTTGAAAGAAGATAAATCTTCTTATGACGTTTGAACACAACAGTTCAAGCCTCGTTCCCTAAAGAAAAGAAAATTGTACGCTTCAGTGCGCTTTATCTTCTGAAGAAGAGAAATCTTCTCTATTATGACCATTCTCATCAACATGCTTCATACTTTTTCCACGCGCTTTCAGTTATCAAGTGAACCGGACTACTGTTGATTATTTTCTTATTCCACTTGCTCAACTATAATGACGATGGCGACATCATGTGCTAATTTTGCGGGGGAGAAGTGTGAATAGACTACATTTATTGAAGATATTCACTTATTCAATCAAGAATGGCAACTCCGTATGCATTTCTTGAAGGGGAGAAGAAGTGTGAATTTACTGCATGGTTGATTATTTTTGAGAATTAATGGTCAAACGGCTCCAAACTCATGTAAGAACCGAGCTTCTTCTTATCGGGTCATCTTTACATGGAGTTTCTTTTTAAGAGCCGTTGGTTGACATCTTCATACGGACTGATGAGTTTAATGACAAAGTGCTTCTAGTTGTTGGGCTGATTTTGTTGATGAACATCTCTGTTCTTGTTTGATTGGGAGGGATTTTAGTTAAGGGGATTTGCTATTTCAAAGTTAACGGGAATGCATTTGGTGAGTTGAAGATGTTGACTTTCTATTCCCCAACCGGACAATCTTGAAGAAGGTCGAGTCTACAACTGCTCTACATTTTCGATGCATGTTAGAAGACTAAAGACGAGTTGCATTTAACGATCTAAAGACTTCTTCTTAATCAGGCACTTATCAAAAAGATTGTCGGTTTAGGGAGAGCACTAATTGGGGAGAGTGAAAAGTCGATTTAATCCCCAATTAGACTTGCT
Source organism: Chrysanthemum lavandulifolium (assembly GCA_022545495.1). NCBI lineage: Eukaryota > Viridiplantae > Streptophyta > Magnoliopsida > Asterales > Asteraceae > Chrysanthemum > Chrysanthemum lavandulifolium. Next base: position 187,440,941 of record CM040240.1, read on the forward strand.
CACATTCTTGACAAATTGATTCTCACAAAGACTTCAAGTGATCTTCTCAAAAGATTTCAAGTATTTGGGCTTATAATATGTTCTTGATTACAAGTATCAAAACCAAAGAAGGGGAAGGAGACAAGCATCTAAACGCGAGTAAACTTGATGAACTTAATACTTCTAAGTGATTGAAGATATCCCGGAAGACGAATGTCATTACCGCAGAGACACTCAAGGTTTGACTCATGGCGTTTAGTGTTCTTATTCCAACTATGTGGGGAAGAGATGGAAGAGTTAGTTTCGATGATAAAGAGGTACACAAGTGTGTGATGATGCTATCACAATCATCGGGGAGAGAGATGTGTACATTAGGGCGCCACAAGTTTAACTTGAGTGCTTAATCGATAATTGAGGAGATATAATCACTTATTCCGGAGTTGAAATCTGCAGAGATAGTCCTCCGCAGAGATAATCAGTGATTCGGCATGCTTCTTCAATGTTATCGGTTATTCTCTCTTTGGGCATTCGGGTACTTCGGGTTCTTGAGCTTCATACACTATCTTCAGAGGAGAGAAAAGTATACATTGGGGTTATTCTTTGGCTATTGGACTTAATCTGCTACTTCAATGGTATAAGTTTCTCTGTCTTTGGGTATATGTGTATTCGGGTTCGTGAGCTCTAGTCTAAGAGACTGATTGAATCAATTCATCTACTTGGGGGAATTGTTCTCTTGACACCTTTTGGAATGGATTGCTTCAGACGTCAGTTGAAAAGAAATATGAGAAGATTATTTAAGTGTGGGATGATACGTTGTTGTTCATCTATTTTGATGAAATAACCCCGAACGGAGAATCTCGAATATCGTTCTTAAAAGGAGCAGCGGATTTATGTTAAATGGTGTGCTTTTCATGCACTGGCTAAGACAAGCTTGAAATAGAGCTTGAATCGCTTCATCCAAATGATTTTCGGTTTGGGGAAGTCGCCAAAGTCTCACTTTCGGATGGTTCAATTTCTTTCTTCAATGCAAGAGCCTCGGAAGCTTTGGTGGTGAAAGTTTTAGGGATGATGACTTCTATCTTCTACAACGGGGCTGCTCGATATCCTTATCTCGGTACTCGTATCATCATCTTCTTAAAACTATATCATCTACTCTATCTATGTATATATTTTTCAAAAACAAAATAGAAAAATATAAAACCAGCAAAACAAAATAGAAAAATATAAAACCTACAAAAACCCATAAAAAATCAGAAAAATTTGAAAAATACCAAAAATATGTTCTCTCAAGACATGTCTTCTGGTATCGATAACATCTGCGGTCTTAGAAATGTCATTCAATAATGGCACGGGACCATAGATGAAGTTCGAGCGAGAGGTGTAAATATTCTTTTCAAAACATGTCTCTAAATATGGCTTACTTGATCATTACTTGATCGATTATTTGAATCCGTGCTTAAACCATGGCTTGCAGATAGTAACCCGTTCTTCATGAAAGGAAAGTGCTGCGCTAAACAAATTTTTAAAATTTTCGTGCACTTATCCTAAAACAAAATGAGGAAAGTATGTCGAAGGACTGTTGTTCCTGCTCAAATATTTTTCCTTCTAAAATTCTTCAGAAAAATATTTGTTTTAACAAAATGGTGGAAAATGAGTTGCTTATAAATCAATCAGTTTCAGAGTTTTTCGTTATAATTGAAAACTCAATCAATGACTTCAGCGCTTTTAAACTTTTCAGAAAATAAGTCATTGATTGAGGGGAGAATGTTTTCAAATTTACATCATCTAACGAGCTTTCATAATTATCCTATATGCTTAATTAAAAATATTGTTAACCTACGTTGAAGGACTAGGTGCCTAGGATATGATTGTTAGGATTAGATTATTAGAGTTTGATAAACACATAAATCCCATACCTTTATATGTTCTGATTGATATGTTGAATTGACTTTTATTAGTCGATTGTTGTTTGGGTGATGTCGACCACCATATATTTGTATGTGTTTTCACTAACGTATGCAGGTATATTGGTATATAAGAATGTTCCCGATCAGGATCCCACAATACAAGATGATTGGATGCCGAAAGGAAAGGGTAACTATATCTTTGGTTGACAAATGAAGAAACGGAGCTTAATTGGACTTCTATGGAGAGTTGGCATGGAAAAAGGCAACGTAAGAGGTCTCACCGCATCGGAGATGGTTTTCTTCATCGAGTGATGAAGAAACGGAGCTTAATTTGACCTCGCTGGCATTAAATGCAACGTAAGAAGTCTCACCGCATCGTGAGAGGTTTTCTTCCAAGCCCTACAAAGAACAACATAAGCTTCTCAACCACCTAACGTATCTTTGTGCAGGATACCATTTTTAAACAATTTTGAAAAATTTGATTAAAATTGTTTTGAAAATGGAAAAATATTGTTTTTGAAAATAAATTGGACTAAATTTTGAAAATCACCGGACTTCATTTTATCAAAAATATAAGTCACTCAATCATCGACTACGGTCATCGATTGAGGGGGAGAGTGATTTAAAATAAATTATTTTCAAACAATATTTCTTCATAAAAGTCCGTTTGTACGTTAAAATGTGGTGATCTAAAGATTTAATGTTATGTCATGGTATGATTTTCTTTAAAACTCAAAGATCTGTCAAAATGAAATTTTTTCTATTCTTGTTTGATTGTGAAATTGTTTTATTTTACTAAAAGATCTCTTAAAACTATCATACCTGACACTAACAATCTTTAATGTCTTAAATTGATCCTTATCAGTCATTTTTCAAAATTAAATGTTGCCACGTCTTTCCCCAAAATTTTCTAAATGATTTAAATCAATCGGGATCCAAAATCTCAATTGGTTTGAAATTTTTGATCGGGGGAGAGATCGTGATTTAAATCTCAAATCAGGTTTTAAAGGGTAATTGTTTCAAAACACTCCTGCCTCCATGTGCCAAACGATTTCAAATATACAATACACATGTTGAGGAGGAGCATTTAACCAAAAACCAGATGAGTATTTAAACCAGACACATATTCTTCCATGTTTTCTAAACCGTATTAAATCACTTGGGATCCAAAATCTCAAAGGGTTTGATATTTTTTATCGGGGGAGAATTTGTGATTTAATTTTGAAATTTGATAAAAGGTGATCGTTTTGATTCAAATGTGCATGCTGCTCTCCCATATGTGCTAAACTCTTTCGAATCTCGAAGCACATATTGAGGGGGAGCATTTCAAAAGAAAATAAACTATCAAGGTACAAAGATTTAAATGTTTTATCAAAAGGTACCTTGATTGATTTTCTAAATGGTTTTCTGTATGGCAATGCAATCGTGGAAGTACTTCAAAAACCTCTTGCCTCTATGTGATAAATGATTTCAAATATCCTACGCACATATTGAGGGGGATAATTTACCAAGAAAATCAAATGGCTTTTTCTATGAAAATAGTGATCAAAGAAAATATTTCAAAGTCCTCTTGCCTCCATGTGCTAAACAATTTCTAAATCATATGCACATGTTGAGGGGGAGGTTTTCTAAATGATCAAAACAATTAAGGTACAAAATGCTTTGATTTTATATCACATGTACCTTGATTGATTTCTCCAAATGATTTTTCAATTGGTTTCATGAAGGAAAGAACAATACCAAAAGACCGACCAATTTACTTTATGCATGGTGTTATAAGGATGGTTAGGTTAGGTATTCGTTCCCATGATCCGCCGAACGGAGGGATCTTCCTGAGGACAATCCACTAGATAGTGTAGAGTCCTTAGGAATATTGAAAAAGGAGAAAAGTGAGATATGGGAAGAGTGCGGATGAGATAGAGCTAGAACCGGAATAAACCCAACAAGGTTCTAGTTATGAAATCTCGGTAAGCATCAAGAGGTTGAAGAATGAAAAAGAATTGAATGTGAAAAGGGTGAAAAGAAATAACCCTCCAATAATTCAACCTTAGGGCGATGAACCGGTTCAATACATATGCTCTTGGTGCTTACTAAGGTAACATCGGTATTGAAGACAAGGCGTCATGGACCCGGTGGACGCTTCAAGCACTACAACTTCCCAAACCACTCAAGTTCCTCTTAAAAGGGCTTGTTTCATTCTCACGGGGAACCTACATAATCTATCGACTTTCTCTTAGAGATGGTTGATATTGAAGAAGGAGACCCTCTCCCTAGTCTCCGGCATAGGAACCAAATGTGCACTATTGAGTCTAGAGCCACGAGATCATCTATAAATCTCATTAGGACACTTTCAATGAAGACTCTCTCTTTCACACAATGTGGAAAGAGAGATTATATCTTATGAGTCCTACGCATTATCCTTGTGGTATTGCCAGAACATCTGAGTGATATATTAAATATTCACGATGAAGATGGAAATCCTTCTAGAGCCAACATCAAACAAGCTCTTGGTGGGTGACATGTGAGATCTTTCCAAAAGATCAAGCTTGTGACAACTAGATAGAAACAATGGGGCGATTCACTCTTGAATCAACCTTGGTCTAGGATTGGAATTGACGAATACTTTTGGAAAAACCATTCGATGTGCAAACCTTCTTTTCTCTAGCTCGTCGAATGTGTATTCATTTCAAATTCAAAAAGTATCTCTGATTGAAAAATACTTTTAGAAAAACCATTCGATGTGCGAATCTCTTCTTTTCACTAGCACATCGAATGTGTACTCATTCTCTAATACAAAAAGTATTTTGATTGAAAATTGATCTTTCTCATAAAACCTTCGTCGTATTGCAAAACTCTTTCTTCAAGCAATACACGATTGTTTTCAAATCAATTTTCATCAATCGGTGAATCTCAATTATTTGGTTCACTCACTCCGTGTTGTCTTCTTTGAGACGTTTAGGTGCGAGAACGGCTAGAACAATGCGAAACCTGTCAAGGAGATTCTTAGGAATCCTACCGATCACAGCGAAGACTTGTCGCGATCAACGGGAACCGTGGGCGTGTACCTCAATTCAACGAAAATGGTCAAAGACACTTTCGTGTGTTTTTATTGCTAACTGTTGTTTGCGGTACATTTGGACGGTTGCGGTGATCGAATTGAGGAGTCAATCCAAAGCCGCATGCTCACAACATCCATACTTAATTGAAGAAATCATGACCGGTGCATATCTACATAACCTAGTTACGATATTTTTATATTATGCTTACTTCGCTGTTCTTTGCAAATATCATGAACCAGTAAAGCTTCCGCTACTCTGATGGAAAGATGTCATGATCCAGAAAGTGTGAGCATGTCGGTCCAAATGTCACAACATCACATGAAGGAAACACAACTATGGATGATCCAGAGAGATTTGTTGTGGCTGATGATCTCAAAGAAAGCTCGAAGATCATCAAAGATGTGGATCAGTTAAAGGCCTCCACTAAAAGTACAAATCAATGCGGACTTTGAAGAATCGCTACAAATGCACAAAGATTGCGGAACCTGAAGAATTGAAGTCTACGAGCTCAAGAACAATGTCAAGAATAGAATGCTAGGATCCGAAATGTAAAACATGGGGTGACATCCCTTAGGGGGAGATTGTTAGGAATTGGAAATTCCATAAGTAAAGTATCGGTCACCCCAAATGTTATCTAGCATAAGTTAGCTCGTAGACTTGTAGTTATTTACGTTATTTAGTAGTTTATTAGTTAGTTTGTAGCGTAGTTTAGTTTAGAGTAACACCGTGGAGGAAGGACGGGTCTTTACCCACTGTATACCTGATCCACATGCCGTCAGGAGGTCTTGTAGTTTGTAAGTATAAATACCCCTTCCATCCTTGGAAGGGGTGGAGCTTTTCTTTAATCTAACCTTACACATTTGTGAACCAAGTCTCTAGCAAGAAACTCCCTCTCATCTCTTTCTCTCTAACTATGGCAAACATGTATTTTCACCATCCAATACCACCCGAATCATCAACACAATAAATATTACGATCCTACAGAATCACATTATTAGTTCTGTAAAACATTTTTGCATAACATGGAGTCACTTATCAAGTCATCAACTTTGTATAAGACATACAGTCGATAACATATTTTTTATATAAACTAGTTGCACCGTAACATTATATGTGTGTTTCATGCATTGATATAACTTATAATTCTCAAACAACAACAAAAACAATAAGGAACAAGAGGAATAACTCTCAATTTCGACGCAAGTTATCTGATTAAGCTACGGATAATTATATTCAAATACATTTATATGCTTCAACAAACTACAAACTTTTCATATTTGGTACAATCTACAATAGTTCAGTTTTTTTTTAGCAAGATCCGTTTAGATAAAATTATAGCAAACGACGTTTAAATACTTCTTTAGCCAAAAGGTCCGCAACGAAACGCGGGTAACAATCCTCGTTAATGTACAAATGCTAAAAAAGTTGTGATGGTGGGATATATTATTCGAAGTAAAGTTTCAATGTGATGATGGAAATGTGTGATTAATGTACAAGTGCTAAAAAGATGATTTTATAAGAGTAGATATGATGATTTGATTGAATGGATGTCATAATACAGATGTGATTGAGTGTGTATAGCTACACCCAAAAGAAGTCCTGCAAAATAGTATGTTTGTACTATTTGAATCAGAATGGTGGAGAAATATTGTATAACTTTCTTAAAAGAGAGGTGGTTTGCACATTCTTAAAGATTATTGGAACACTCATATGTTCAAACAGTTGAAGCACAATATTAATACTGATACAAGTATATAATGCACAAATAAAATGTCTTAAGTAGGGATGAGCACGGTACAAGTCCCGTAACGATCCCGTACCAAATTAGTGGTACCGATTTTTTCTCGAGCATAAATTAGTGGTACCGGTACCGTACCGAACGGGATTCGGATACCGGTACCGGTATCGGTACCGGGGAATCGGGTTTTCCCCCTTTTTTTCGGGAATTTTCCGATTTGGTACCGGCCCCTTACCGAAGTAGTGGTACCGATTTTTTTTACTTTATTTCGTAGTCCCGGTACCGTACCGTATATCGGAAATCGGTACAGTTTTGGTACGGTTCCGGTTCGGTTTCGGGATTCGGGTCAAAATGCTCATCCCTAATCTTAACCATTTTTAAAAGTGTGCAAATCAATTTCCTTTTTCAAATGCTATGAAAGTAAAAACACTATTGTATAATTTATACATGTTCTTAAATTGGATACACTAGCGACTTGTAGAATTATACACTAGTTATTGTATAATTCTATATTATTGTATAATATGGATACTGTGTAGGTGCGACTATTGTATAATATGGATACTGTGTAGGTGCAAAGTCGCTACTGTATCCAATTTACTAAATATGTCTTGAAACTATTTCGAAAATGTTATTTACTACCGTATAAATCAAGTTTATACTAAAACGTTTTGAAGACTTAACAGAAATCAATAAAGTATGTAAACACTTGATGGATTATTTAACTCATATCATTTAACGTCCTCGGTGTTTTATGTTTCGAACTAGCACTATTGAAAAATCTACATGTAAAACTTGAATCCTTCTCGTAGGCAAACCAACAATCTCAAGTTAAAAGTTGTTTGTTGTATAGATTTTTAACACAAGCAAGATATTACACATTATATAAGATGTTTGCATTTTGTTACATGTTATTATGTTATATACTTATATGGAATATGTTTAGCCGATAATGTTAGAGAGTACGGTGTTTTTCTGTATCACCAAGTTATCCGCACCTTGCACCTACACCGGCGCTATAGATGCACAATGGTTTCATGATATACATTTCACGTCATGGTGGTAACGCAAGTTATCATTATTATTTATTAGTTTAAAAATAGAGTGAGTGGTTTTTTTATGGTGTGTTATAACTTCATCGAAAAAGTATTTTTTAGCTCTGTGTTATAAAAATATTATATAATGTGTTGGATATTAGTTTTCACATACACATCAAACCATAACACAAAGTGGCGTATAAATGGAATTCTAGAGAGAAAGTTAGAGGTTTAGGGAACTTAGTGAGAGAAAGTGAAAGATATTATTATGAGCCCAACTCTACCTTGGGAGGTAGAGAGTATTTATAATCTTACATAAATCGCCACACATCGGGTGTGGATCGTGCATACAATGGGTAAAGACCGTCCGTCCTCCACGGTGTTACTAAACTAAATACTACTTAACTTAAAAGAACTACGACTACGAGCTTTCTAACGATTACATATACTTGAGGTGACCGACTCTTTAATACACGGAATTTCTAATTCCTAACATAATGAAAGCTCACATAACTTTCCTAGCACTCTATTTTTATTAGGATACAATTCAAACTTTTGACCTTTTTTTTCTTTACTTTCCAATGAAAATTTAAAATAAATCAAAACGATTGGTTACCTCCAAAATTTGTAGCCACTCGACACGGTTAGCACGACCGATCCCCACACGGTTCACATGGTAGAAGTAGAACACGAAATCAAGCCGGTGCAAAATAGTAGTATCTCTGTTCATGGTCGCAGGGATCGGGGATTTGTCGAGTGGTGCACGCTTTTAGGATCTCGATGCGTGTAAAAATAGTAGTACGTGTAAATCGAATGGCGGGAACAACTTGTTTCAAATGTTATCAAAGTAAAAGCATCACCTAAAGATAATAACAAAAGAAAAAAAATAAATATGAGGTCATTAGTTTACCACTAAAAGTTTAGAGGAATATAACTTTTTGTCAAGTTAAAGTTTGTTCTTTCTTTTTAATCATTGAAATGAAAACTACTGTAATATAAAAAACCAAATATGTAACGCCAAGCAAGTCTCATAGACTCGAATGGTACCAACATAAAAGTCGTTAACGAGTCTAGCCCAAATATCTAAAGTATATATACCTCACAATATTCAGTCGTTCGTCGTTTTGACAGTATTTCATTTGAAAACGGAGTTCTGGATCAAAAGTTATGGTCGTTTGAAGTTTTGACGTAAAAGTCAACTTTGGTCAAACCTCTTCTTTGTAAAATCAACCAAGTCGCTATAACCCTTGAACCAAGTGGCTAACACCTAATTCGCTATACCACCAAGTCGCTAAAGTCCCAAGTCGCTAAACAAATGCAAGTCGCTAAGTAGTAACTCGCTAAGCCTCAAGTCGCTAGCAAAATTTTGGCGAAGAATTGCCACTCAAATCGCTAAAGATTCAACTCGCTAAAGAGCAAGTCGCTACCACTGTCGCTACCCGTAGTGGAGAGTCCACTACTTGTCTTTAATCGCTAGGTCTAAGTCGCTAGCTCCAAAACCGTAACTCGCTACAAAATTGTGAAGCAAGTCGCTACGAAGAAAGAGATCCGTATATCAAGTCGCTAGCAAGAAAACCACATAAACATCACTTTTCAATCCAAAACAACCCAACCAAGATGATTCAAGCTTATCAAATGAAAACCTAAACACTTGTGATGATTCTAAACATAAAAGTACTAACAAAATCCAAGCTTTAACACAAGAAATCAACCAAATGATGCACAAACCACTAAACTTTTTCAAACTCAAAAACCACCTAAAACCACTAAAATCCAAAGATGTGCAAGATATGATCTAACCATGGCTCTTGATACCAATTGTAGGATATTAGTTTTCACATACACATCAAACCATAACACAAAGTGGCGTATAAATGGAATTCTAGAGAGAAAGTTAGAGGTTTAGGAACTTAGTGAGAGAAAGTGAAAGATATTATTATGAGCTCCAACTCTACCTTGGGAGGTAGAGTATTTATAGTCTTACATAAATCGCCACACATCGGGTGTGGATCGGGCATACAGTGGGTAAAGACCCGTCCGTCCTCCACGGTGTTACTAAACTAAATACTACTTAACTTAAAAGAACTACGACTACGAGCTTTCTAACGATTACATATACTTGAGGTGACCGACTTTTAATACCGGAATTTCTAATTCCTAACATAATGAAAGCTCACATAACTTTCCTAGCACTCTATTTTATTAGGATACAATTCAAACTTTTGACCTTTTTTTTCTTTACTTTCCAATGAAAATTTAAAATAAATCAAAACGATTGGTTACCTCCAAAATTTGTAGCCACTCGACACGGTTAACACGACCGATCCCCACACGGTTCACATGGTAGAAGTAGAACACGTAATCAAGCCGGTGCAAAATAGTAGTATCTCGTTCATGGTGCAGAGGATCGGGGATTTGTCGAGTGGTGCACGCTTTAGGATCTCGATGACGTGTAAAAATAGTAGTACGTGTAAATCGAATGGCGGGAACAACTTGTTTCAAATGTTATCAAAGTAAAAGCATCACCTAAAGATAATAACAAAAGAAAAAAAATAAATATGAGGTCATTAGTTTACCACTAAAAGTTTAGAGGAATATAACTTTTGTCAAGTTAAAGTTTGTTCTTTCTTTTAATCATTGAAATGAAAACTACGTAATATAAAAACCAAATATGTAACGCCAAGCAAGTCTCATAGACTCGAATGGTACCAACATAAAAGTCGTTAACTAGTCTAGCCCAAATATCTAAAGTATATATACCTCACAATATTCAGTCGTTTGGCCGTTTTGTGATGTATTTCATTTGAAAGCGGAGTTACGGATCAAAAGTTATGGTCGTTTGAAGTTTTGACGTAAAAGTCAACTTTGGTCAAACCTCTTCTTAGTAAAATCAACCAAGTCGCTATAACCCTTGAACCAAGTCGCTAACACCTAATTCGCTATACCACCAAGTCGCTAAAGTCCCAAGTCGCTAAACAAATGCAAGTCGCTAAGTAGTAACTCGCTAAGCCTCAAGTCGCTAGCAAAATTTTGGCGAATTAAGCTACTCAAATCGCTAAAGATTCAAGTCGCTAAAGAGCAACTCGCTCTGAGACCAAGTCGCTACCACCAAGTCGCTGGTAGTGGAGAGTCCACTACTTGTCTTGTTAATCGCTAGGTCTAAGTCGCTAGCTCCAAAACGTAACTCGCTACAAAATTGTGAAGCAAGTCGCTACGAAGAAAGAGATCCGTATATCAAGTCGCTAGCAAGAAAAACCACATAAACATCACTTTTAATCCAAAACAACCCAACCAAGATGATTCAAGCTTATCAAATGAAAACCTAAACACTTGTGATGATTCTAAACATAAAAGTACTAACAAAATCCAAGCTTTAACACAAGAAATCAACCAAATGATGCACAAACCACTAAACTTTTCAAACTCAAAACCACCTAAAACCACTAAAATCCAAAGATGTGCAAGATATGATCTAACCATGGCTCTTGATACCAATTGTAGGATATTAGTTTTCACATACACATCAAACCATAACACAAAGTGGCGTATAAATGGAATTCTAGAGAGAAAGTTAGAGGTTTAGGGAACTTAGTGAGAGAAAGTGAAAGATATTATTATGAGCTCCAACTCTCTACCTTGGGAGGTAGAGAGTATTTATAGTCTTACATAAATCGCCACACATCGGGTGTGGATCGTGCATACGGTGGGTAAAGACCCGTCCGTCCTCCACGGTGTTACTAAACTAAATACTACTTAACTTAAAAGAACTACGACTACGAGCTTTCTAACGATTACATATACTTGAGGTGACCGACTTTTAATACCGGAATTTCTAATTCCTAACATAATGAAAGCTCACATAACTTTCCTAGCACTCTATTTTTATTAGGATACAATTCAAACTTTTGACCTTTTTTTTCTTTACTTTCCAATGAAAATTTAAAATAAATCAAAACGATTGGTTACCTCAAAATTTGTAGCCACTCGACACGGTTAGCACGACCGGATCCCCACACGGTTCACATGGTAGAAGTAGAACACGTAATCAAGCCGGTGCAAAATAGTAGTATCTCTGTTCATGGTGCAGAGGGATCGTGGATTTGTCGAGTGGTGCACGCTTTTAGGATCTCGATGCGTGTAAAAATAGTAGTACGTGTAAATCGAATGGCGGGGAACAACTTGTTTCAAATGTTATCAAAGTAAAAGCATCACCTAAAGATAATAACAAAAGAAAAAAAATAAATATGAGGTCATTAGTTTACCACTAAAAGTTTAGAGGAATATAACTTTTGTCAAGTTAAAGTTTGTTCTTTCTTTTAATCATTGAAATGAAAACTACGTAATATAAAAACCAAATATGTAGCATGAGCAAGTCTCATAGACTCGAATGGTACCAACATAAAAGTCGTTAACTAGTCTAGCCCAAATATCTAAAGTATATATACCTCACAATATTCAGGTTGTTCCGTCGTTTTGCTTTGACATTTATTTCACCGAAAGCAGATTACGGATCAAAAGTTATGGTCGTTTGAAGTTTTGACGTAAAAGTCAACTTTGGTCAAACCTCTTCTTAGTAAAATCAACCAAGTCGCTATAACCCTTGAACCAAGTCGCTAACACCTAATTAGCTATACCACCAAGTCGCTAAAGTCCCAAGTCGCTAAACAAATGCAAGTCGCTAAGTAGTAACTCGCTAAGCCTCAAGTCGCTAGCAAAATTTTGGCGATGATTAAGCTACTCAAATCGCTAAAGATTCAAGTCGCTAAAGAGCAACTCGCTCTGCACCAAGTCGCTACCACTGTCGCTACCCGTAGTGGAGAGTCCACTACTTGTCTTGTTAATCGCTAGGTCTAAGTCGCTAGCTCCAAAATCAGTAACTCGCTACAAAATTGTGAAGCAAGTCGCTACGAAGAAAGAGATCCGTATATCAAGTCGCTAGCAAGAAAAACCACATAAACATCACTTTTCAATCCAAAACAACCCAACCAAGATGATTCAAGCTTATCAAATGAAAACCTAAACACTTGTGATGATTCTAAACATAAAAGTACTAACAAAATCCAAGCTTTAACACAAGAAATCAACCAAATGATGCACAAACCACTAAACTTTTCAAACTCAAAACCACCTAAAACCACTAAAATCCAAAGATGTGCAAGATATGATCTAACCATGGCTCTTGATACCAATTGTAGGATATTAGTTTTCACATACACATCAAACCATAACACAAAGTGGCGTATAAATGGAATTCTAGAGAGAGAAAGTTAGAGGTTTAGGGAACTTAGTGAGAGAAAGTGAAAGATATTATTATGAGCTCCAACTCTCTACCTTGGGAGGTAGAGAGTATTTATAGTCTTACATAAATCGCCACACATCGGGCTGTGGATCAGGCATACAGTGGGTAAAGACCCGTCCGTCCTCCACGGTGTTACTAAACTAAATACTACTTAACTTAAAAGAACTACGACTACGAGCTTTCTAACGATTACATATACTTGAGGTGACCGACTCTTTAATACCTGGAATTTCTAATTCCTAACATAATGAAAGCTCACATAACTTTCCTAGCACTCTATTTTTATTAGGATACAATTCAAACTTTTGACCTTTTTTTTCTTTACTTTCCAATGAAAATTTAAAATAAATCAAAACGATTGGTTACCTCCAAAATTTGTAGCCACTCGACACGGTTAGCACGACCGGATCCCCACACGGTTCACATGGTAGAAGTAGAACACGTAATCAAGCCGGTGCAAAATAGTAGTATCTATGTTCATGGTCTGCAGAGGATCGAGGGATTTGTCGAGTGGTGCACGCTTAGGATCTCGATGCGTGTAAAAATAGTAGTACGTGTAAATCAGAATGGCGGGGAACAACTTGTTTCAAATGTTATCAAAGTAAAAGCATCACCTAAAGATAATAACAAAAGAAAAAAAATAAATATGAGGTCATTAGTTTACCACTAAAAGTTTAGAGGAATATAACTTTTTGTCAAGTTAAAGTTTGTTCTTTCTTTTTAATCATTGAAATGAAAACTACTGTAATATAAAAAACCAAATATGTAGCGCCAAGCAAGTCTCATAGACTCGAATGGTACCAACATAAAAGTCGTTAACTAGTCTAGCCCAAATATCTAAAGTATATATACCTCACAATATTTAGGTCGTTTTCGTTCGTTTTGATGTATTTCATTTGAAACGGATTCTGGATCAAAAGTTATGGCGTTTGAAGTTTTGACGTAAAAGTCAACTTTGGTCAAACCTCTTCTTAGTAAAATCAACCAAGTCGCTATAACCCTTGAACCAAGTCGCTAACACCTAATTAGCTATACCACCAAGTCGCTAAAGTCCCAAGTCGCTAAACAAATGCAAGTCGCTAAGTAGTAACTCGCTAAGCCTCAAGTCGCTAGCAAAATTTTGGCGACAATTACTACTCAAATCGCTAAAGATTCAAGTCGCTAAAGAGCAACTCACTCTGCACCAAGTCGCTACCACTGTCGCTACCCGTGGTGGAGAGTCCACTACTTGTACTATTAATCGCTAGGTCTAAGTCGCTAGCTCCAAAGCGTAACTCGCTACAAAATTGTGAAGCAAGTCGCTACGAAGAAAGAGATCCGTATATCAAGTCGCTAGCAAGAAAAACCACATAAACATCACTTTTCAATCCAAAACAACCCAACCAAGATGATTCAAGCTTATCAAATGAAAACCTAAACACTTGTGATGATTCTAAACATAAAAGTACTAACAAAATCCAAGCTTTAACACAAGAAATCAACCAAATGATGCACAAACCACTAAACTTTTCAAACTCAAAACCACCTAAAACCACTAAAATCCAAAGATGTGCAAGATATGATCTAACCATGGCTCTTGATACCAATTGTAGGATATTAGTTTTCACATACACATCAAACCATAACACAAAGTGGCGATAAATGGAATTCTAGAGAGAAAGTTAGAGGTTTAGGGAACTTAGTGAGAGAAAGTGAAAGATATTATTATGAGCTCCAACTCTCTACCTTGGGAGGTAGAGAGTATTTATAGTCTTACATAAATCGCCACACATCGGGCATGGATCGGGCATACGGTGGGTAAAGACCCGTCCGTCCTCCACGGTGTTACTAAACTAAATACTACTTAACTTAAAAGAACTACGACTACGAGCTTTCTAACGATTACATATACTTGAGGTGACCGACTCTTTAATACCTGGAATTTCTAATTCCTAACATAATGAAAGCTCACATAACTTTCCTAGCACTCTATTTTTATTATGATACAATTCAAACTTTTGACCTTTTTTTTCTTTACTTTCCAATGAAAATTTAAAATAAATAAAAAACGATTGGTTACCTCCAAAATTTGTAGCCACTCTGACACGGTTAGCACGACTGGATCCCCACACGGTTCACATGGTAGAAGTAGAACACAGAATCAAGCCGGCTGCAAAATAGTAGTATCTCTGTTCATGGCTGCAGAGGGATCGTGGATTTGTCGAGTGGTGCACTTTTAGGATCTCGATGCGTGTAAAAATAGTAGTACGTGTAAATCGAATGGCGGGGAACAACTTGTTTCAAATGTTATCAAAGTAAAAGCATCACCTAAAGATAATAACAAAAGAAAAAAAATAAATATGAGGTCATTAGTTTACCACTAAAAGTTTAGAGGAATATAACTTTTGTCAAGTTAAAGTTTGTTCTTTCTTTTAATCATTGAAATGAAAACTCTTGTAATATAAAAACCAAATATGTAGCATGAAGCAAGTCTCATAGACTCGAATGGTACCAACATAAAAGTCGTTAACGAGTCTAGCCCAAATATCTAAAGTATATATACCTCACAATATTCAGGTTGTTCGGTTCGTTTTGACAGTATTTCACGAAAACGGAGTTCTGGATCAAAAGTTATGGCGTTTGAAGTTTTGACGTAAAAGTCAACTTTGGTCAAACCTCTTCTTAGTAAAATCAACCAAGTCGCTATAACCCTTGAACCAAGTCGCTAACACCTAATTCGCTATACCACCAAGTCGCTAAAGTCCCAAGTCGCTAAACAAATGCAAGTCGCTAAGTAGTAACTCGCTAAGCCTCAAGTCGCTAGCAAAATTTTGGCGACATTAGCTACTCAAATCGCTAAAGATTCAAGTCGCTAAAGAGCAACTCGCTCTGCACCAAGTCGCTACCACCAAGTCGCTACCCGTAGTGGAGAGTCCACTACTTGTCTTGTTAATCGCTAGGTCTAAGTCGCTAGCTCCAAACCTGTAACTCGCTACAAAATTGTGAAGCAAGTCGCTACGAAGAAAGAGATCCGTATATCAAGTCGCTAGCAAGAAAAACCACATAAACATCACTTTTCAATCCAAAAACAACCCAACCAGGATGATTCAAGCTTATCAAATGAAAACCTAAACACTTGTGATGATTCTAAACATAAAAGTACTAACAAAATCCAAGCTTTAACACAAGAAATCAACCAAATGATGCACAAACCACTAAACTTTTTCAAACTCAAAAAACCACTAAAAATCCAAAGATGTGCAAGATATGATCTAACCATGGCTCTTGATACCAATTGTAGGATATTAGTTTTCACATACACATCAAACCATAACACAAAGTGGCGTATAAATGGAATTCTAGAGAGAGAAAGTTAGAGGTTTAGGGAACTTAGTGAGAGAAAGTGAAAGATATTATTATGAGCTCCAACTCTACCTTGGGAGGTAGAGTATTTATAGTCTTACATAAATCGCCACACATCGGGTCATGGATCGGGCATACAGTGGGTAAAGACCCGTCCGTCCTCCACGGTGTTACTAAACTAAATACTACTTAACTTAAAAGAACTACGACTACGAGCTTTCTAACGATTACATATACTTGAGGTGACCGACTCTTTAATACCGGAATTTCTAATTCCTAACATAATAAAGCTCACATAACTTTCCTAGCACTCTATTTTTATTATGATACAATTCAAACTTTTGACCTTTTTTTTCTTTACTTTCCAATGAAAATTTAAAATAAATCAAAAACGATTGGTTACCTCCAAAATTTGTAGCCACTCTGACACGGTTAGCACGACTGGATCCCCACACGGTTCACATGGTAGAAGTAGAACACAGAATCAAGCCGGCTGCAAAATAGTAGTATCTCTGTTCATGGCTGCAGAGGGATCAGGGATTTGTCGAGTGGTGCACGCTTTTAGGATCTCAGTACGTGTAAAAATAGTAGTACGTGTAAATCAGAATGGCGGGGAACAACTTGTTTCAAATGTTATCAAAGTAAAAGCATCACCTAAAGATAATAACAAAAGAAAAAAAATAAATATGAGGTCATTAGTTTACCACTAAAAGTTTAGAGGAATATAACTTTTTGTCAAGTTAAAGTTTGTTCTTTCTTTTTAATCATTGAAATGAAAACTACTGTAATATAAAAAACCAAATATGTAAAGCA
Source organism: Chrysanthemum lavandulifolium (assembly GCA_022545495.1). Classification (NCBI taxonomy): domain Eukaryota; kingdom Viridiplantae; phylum Streptophyta; class Magnoliopsida; order Asterales; family Asteraceae; genus Chrysanthemum; species Chrysanthemum lavandulifolium. The sequence goes on from CM040240.1 coordinate 187,458,115, forward strand.
AGTCTCATAGACTCGAATGGTACCAACATAAAAGTCGTTAACGAGTCTAGCCCAAATATCTAAAGTATATATACCTCACAATATTCAGTTTTGTTCGGTCGTTTTGATGGTATTTATTTGAAACGGATTCTGGATCAAAAGTTATGGCCGTTTGAAGTTTTGACGTAAAAGTCAACTTTGGTCAAACCTCTTCTTAGTAAAATCAACCAAGTCGCTATAACCCTTGAACCAAGTCGCTAACACCTAATTAAGCTATACCACCAAGTCGCTAAAGTCCCAAGTCGCTAAACAAATGCAAGTCGCTAAGTAGTAACTCGCTAAGCCTCAAGTCGCTAGCAAAATTTTGGCGACAATTAATTGCTACTCAAATCGCTAAAGATTCAAGTCGCTAAAGAGCAACTCACTGCACCAAGTCGCTACCACCAAGTCGCTACCCGTGGTGGAGAGTCCACTACTTGTCTTGTAATCGCTAGGTCTAAGTCGCTAGCTCCAAAGCGTAACTCGCTACAAAATTGTGAAGCAAGTCGCTACGAAGAAAGAGATCCGTATATCAAGTCGCTAGCAAGAAAAACCACATAAACATCACTTTTCAATCCAAAAACAACCCAACCAAGATGATTCAAGCTTATCAAATGAAAACCTAAACACTTGTGATGATTCTAAACATAAAAGTACTAACAAAATCCAAGCTTTAACACAAGAAATCAACCAAATGATGCACAAACCACTAAACTTTTTCAAACTCAAAAACCACCTAAAACCACTAAAATCCAAAGATGTGCAAGATATGATCTAACCATGGCTCTTGATACCAATTGTAGGATATTAGTTTTCACATACACATCAAACCATAACACAAAGTGGCGTATAAATGGAATTCTAGAGAGAAAGTTAGAGGTTTAGGGAACTTAGTGAGAGAAAGTGAAAGATATTATTATGAGCTCCAACTCTCTACCTTGGGAGGTAGAGAGTATTTATAGTCTTACATAAATCGCCACACATCGGGTGTGGATCGTGGCATACAGTGGGTAAAGACCCGTCCGTCCTCCACGGTGTTACTAAACTAAATACTACTTAACTTAAAAGAACTACGACTACGAGCTTTCTAACGATTACATATACTTGAGGTGACCGACTCTTTAATACCTGGAATTTCTAATTCCTAACATAATGAAAGCTCACATAACTTTCCTAGCACTCTATTTTTATTATGATACAATTCAAACTTTTGACCTTTTTTTTCTTTACTTTCCAATGAAAATTTAAAATAAATCAAAACGATTGGTTACCTCAAAATTTGTAGCCACTCGACACGGTTAGCACGACCGGATCCCCACACGGTTCACATGGTAGAAGTAGAACACGTAATCAAGCCGGTGCAAAATAGTAGTATCTCTGTTCATGGTGCGCAGAGGGATCAGGGATTTGTCGAGTGGTGCACGCTTTTAGGATCTCAGTACGTGTAAAAATAGTAGTACGTGTAAATCAGAATGGCGGGGAACAACTTGTTTCAAATGTTATCAAAGTAAAAGCATCACCTAAAGATAATAACAAAAGAAAAAAAAATAAATATGAGGTCATTAGTTTACCACTAAAAGTTTAGAGGAATATAACTTTTTGTCAAGTTAAAGTTTGTTCTTTCTTTTTAATCATTGAAATGAAAACTCACAGTAATATAAAAACCAAATATGTAGCAAGCAAGTCTCATAGACTCGAATGGTACCAACATAAAAGTCGTTAACGAGTCTAGCCCAAATATCTAAAGTATATATACCTCACAATATTCAGTCGTTCGGTCGTTTTGTGGTATTTCACTGAAACGAGTTCTGGATCAAAAGTTATGGCCGTTTGAAGTTTTGACGTAAAAGTCAACTTTGGTCAAACCTCTTCTTAGTAAAATCAACCAAGTCGCTATAACCCTTGAACCAAGTCGCTAACACCTAATTAGCTATACCACCAAGTCGCTAAAGTCCCAAGTCGCTAAACAAATGCAAGTCGCTAAGTAGTAACTCGCTAAGCCTCAAGTCGCTAGCAAAATTTTGGCGAAGAATTGCTACTCAATCGCTAAAGATTCAAGTCGCTAAAGAGCAACTCGCTCTGAGACCAAGTCGCTACCACCAAGTCGCTACCCGTAGTGGAGAGTCCACTACTTGTCTTGTTAATCGCTAGGTCTAAGTCGCTAGCTCCAAAGCGTAACTCGCTACAAAATTGTGAAGCAAGTCGCTACGAAGAAAGAGATCCGTATATCAAGTCGCTAGCAAGAAAACCACATAAACATCACTTTTCAATCCAAAACAACCCAACCAAGATGATTCAAGCTTATCAAATGAAAACCTAAACACTTGTGATGATTCTAAACATAAAAGTACTAACAAAATCCAAGCTTTAACACAAGAAATCAACCAAATGATGCACAAACCACTAAACTTTTCAAACTCAAAACCACCTAAAACCACTAAAATCCAAAGATGTGCAAGATATGATCTAACCATGGCTCTTGATACCAATTGTAGGATATTAGTTTTCACATACACATCAAACCATAACACAAAGTGGCGATAAATGGAATTCTAGAGAGAAAGTTAGAGGTTTAGGGAACTTAGTGAGAGAAAGTGAAAGATATTATTATGAGCTCCAACTCTACCTTGGGAGGTAGAGAGTATTTATAGTCTTACATAAATCGCCACACATCGGGTGTGGATCGGGCATACAGTGGGTAAAGACCGTCCGTCCTCCACGGTGTTACTAAACTAAATACTACTTAACTTAAAAGAACTACGACTACGAGCTTTCTAACGATTACATATACTTGAGGTGACCGACTCTTTAATACACGAATTTCTAATTCCTAACATAATGAAAGCTCACATAACTTTCCTAGCACTCTATTTTTATTATGATACAATTCAAACTTTTGACCTTTTTTTCTTTACTTTCCAATGAAAATTTAAAATAAATCAAAACGATTGGTTACCTCCAAAATTTGTAGCCACTCGACACGGTTAGCACGACCGATCCCCACACGGTTCACATGGTAGAAGTAGAACACGTAATCAAGCCGGTGCAAAATAGTAGTATCTCTGCTCATGGTCGCGAGAGGGATCGAGGATTTGTCGAGTGGTGCACTTTTAGGATCTCGATGCGTGTAAAAATAGTAGTGCGTGTAAATCGAATGGCGGGGAACAACTTGTTTCAAATGTTATCAAAGTAAAAGCATCACCTAAAGATAATAACAAAAGAAAAAAAAATAAATATGAGGTCATTAGTTTACCACTAAAAGTTTAGAGGAATATAACTTTTGTCAAGTTAAAGTTTGTTCTTTCTTTTAATCATTGAAATGAAAACTACAGAATATAAAAACCAAATATATAGCATGAAGCAAGTCTCATAGACTCGAATGGTACCAACATAAAAGTCGTTAACGAGTCTAGCCCAAATATCTAAAGTATATATACCTCACAATATTCAGTTTGTTCCGGTCGTTTTGATGTATTTATTTGAAAGCAGATTCTGGATCAAAAGTTATGGCGTTTGAAGTTTTGACGTAAAAGTCAACTTTGGTCAAACCTCTTCTTAGTAAAATCAACCAAGTCGCTATAACCCTTGAACCAAGTCGCTAACACCTAATTAGCTATACCACCAAGTCGCTAAAGTCCCAAGTCGCTAAACAAATGCAAGTCGCTAAGTAGTAACTCGCTAAGCCTCAAGTCGCTAGCAAAATTTTGGCGAATTACCACTCAAATCGCTAAAGATTCAAGTCGCTAAAGAGCAACTCGCTCTGCACCAAGTCGCTACCACCAAGTCGCTACCCGTGGTGGAGAGTCAACTACTTGTCTTGTTAATCGCTAGGTCTAAGTCGCTAGCTCCAAAGCGTAACTCGCTACAAAATTGTGAAGCAAGTCGCTACGAAGAAAGAGATCCGTATATCAAGTCGCTAGCAAGAAAAACCACATAAACATCACTTTTCAATCCAAAACAACCCAACCAAGATGATTCAAGCTTATCAAATGAAAACCTAAACACTTGTGATGATTCTAAACATAAAAGTACTAACAAAATCCAAGCTTTAACACAAGAAATCAACCAAATGATGCACAAACCACTAAACTTTTCAAACTCAAAAACCACCTAAAACCACTAAAAATCCAAAGATGTGCAAGATATGATCTAACCATGGCTCTTGATACCAATTGTAGGATATTAGTTTTCACATACACATCAAACCATAACACAAAGTGGCGTATAAATGGAATTCTAGAGAGAAAGTTAGAGGTTTAGGGAACTTAGTGAGAGAAAGTGAAAGATATTATTATGAGCTCAACTCTCTACCTTGGGAGGTAGAGTATTTATAGTCTTACATAAATCGCCACACATCGGGTGTGGATCGGGCATACGATGGGTAAAGACCCGTCCGTCCTCCACGGTGTTACTAAACTAAATACTACTTAACTTAAAGAACTACGACTACGAGCTTTCTAACGATTACATATACTTGAGGTGACCGACTCTTTAATACACGAATTTCTAATTCCTAACATAATGAAAGCTCACATAACTTTCCTAGCACTCTATTTTTATTAGGATACAATTCAAACTTTTGACCTTTTTTTCTTTACTTTCCAATGAAAATTTAAAATAAATCAAAAAGCGATTGGTTACCTCAAAATTTGTAGCCACTCGACACGGTTAGCACGATTTGGATCCCCACACGGTTCACATGGTAGAAGTAGAACACGAGAATCAAGCCGGTGCAAAATAGTAGTATCTCTGTTCATGGTCTGCGGAGGATCGGGGATTTGTCGAGTGGTGCACTTTTAGGATCTCGATGCGTGTAAAAATAGTAGTGCGTGTAAATCGAATGGCGGGGAACAACTTGTTTCAAATGTTATCAAAGTAAAAGCATCACCTAAAGATAATAACAAAAGAAAAAAATAAATATGAGGTCATTAGTTTACCACTAAAAGTTTAGAGGAATATAACTTTTGTCAAGTTAAAGTTTGTTCTTTCTTTTAATCATTGAAATGAAAACTAATGTAATATAAAAACCAAATATGTAGCGCCTGAAGCAAGTCTCATAGACTCGAATGGTACCAACATAAAAGTCGTTAACGAGTCTAGCCCAAATATCTAAAGTATATATACCTCACAATATTCAGTCGTTCCGGTCGTTTTGATGGTATTTCACCGAAAGCAGATTCTGGATCAAAAGTTATGGCCGTTTGAAGTTTTGACGTAAAAAGTCAACTTTGGTCAAACCTCTTCTTAGTAAAAATCAACCAAGTCGCTATAACCCTTGAACCAAGTCGCTAACACCTAATTCGCTATACCACCAAGTCGTTAAAGTCCTAAGTCGCTAAACAAATGCAAGTCGCTAAGTAGTAACTCGCTAAGCCTCAAGTCGCTAGCAAAATTTTGGCAGCAATTCGCTACTCAAATCGCTAAAGATTCAAGTCGCTAAAGAGCAACTCGCTACAGACCAAGTCGCTACCACCAAGTCGCTACCCGTAGTGGAGAGTCAACTACTTGTACTGTTAATCGCTAGGTCTAAGTCGCTAGCTCCAAAGCGTAACTCGCTACAAAATTGTGAAGCAAGTCCCTACGAAGAAAGAGATCCGTATATCAAGTCGCTAGCAAGAAAAACCACATAAACATCACTTTTCAATCCAAAACAACCCAACCAAGATGATTCAAGCTTATCAAATGAAAACCTAAACACTTGTGATGATTCTAAACATAAAAGTACTAACAAAATCCAAGCTTTAACACAAGAAATCAACCAAATGATGCACAAACCACTAAACTTTTCAAACTCAAAAACCACCTAAAACCACTAAAATCCAAAGATGTGCAAGATATGATCTAACCATGGCTCTTGATACCAATTGTAGGATATTAGTTTTCACATACACATCAAACCATAACACAAAGTGGCGTATAAATGGAATTCTAGAGAGAAAGTTAGAGGTTTAGGGAACTTAGTGAGAGAAAGTGAAAGATATTATTATGAGCTCCAACTCTACCTTGGGAGGTAGAGAGTATTTATAGTCTTACATAAATCGCCACACATCGGGTGTGGATCGGGCATACGGTGGGTAAAGACCGTCCGTCCTCCACGGTGTTACTAAACTAAATACTACTTAACTTAAAAGAACTACGACTACGAGCTTTCTAACGATTACATATACTTGAGGTGACCGACTCTTTAATACACAGAATTTCTAATTCCTAACATAATGAAAGCTCACATAACTTTCCTAGCACTCTATTTTTATTATGATACAATTCAAACTTTTGACCTTTTTTTCTTTACTTTCCAATGAAAATAAATAAAAAAACGATTGGTTACCTCAAAATTTGTAGCCACTCGACACGGTTAGCACGATTTGGATCCCCACACGGTTCACATGGTAGAAGTAGAACACGTAATCAAGCCGGTGCAAAATAGTAGTATCTCTGTTCATGGTGCGCAGAGGATCGGGGATTTGTCGAGTGGTGCACTTTTAGGATCTCGATGCGTGTAAAAATAGTAGTGCGTGTAAATCGAATGGCGGGAACAACTTGTTTCAAATGTTATCAAAGTAAAAGCATCACCTAAAGATAATAACAAAAAAAAAAAATAAATATGAGGTCATTAGTTTACCACTAAAAGTTTAGAGGAATATAACTTTTGTCAAGTTAAAGTTTGTTCTTTCTTTTAATCATTGAAATGAAAACTACGTAATATAAAAACCAAATATGTAGCATGAAGCAAGTCTCATAGACTCGAATGGTACCAACATAAAAGTCGTTAACGAGTCTAGCCCAAATATCTAAAGTATATATACCTCACAATATTCAGTCGTTCCTATTGTTTTGATGGTATTTATTTGAAACGGAGTTCTGGATCAAAAGTTATGGCCGTTTGAAGTTTTGACGTAAAAGTCAACTTTGGTCAAACCTCTTCTTAGTAAAATCAACCAAGTCGCTATAACCCTTGAACCAAGTCGCTAACACCTAATTAGCTATACCACCAAGTCGCTAAAGTCCCAAGTCGCTAAACAAATGCAAGTCGCTAAGTAGTAACTCGCTAAGCCTCAAGTCGCTAGCAAAATTTTGGCGACATTTGCTACTCAAATCGCTAAAGATTCAAGTCGCTAAAGAGCAACTCGCTCTGAGACCAAGTCGCTACCACCAGTCGCTACCCGTAGTGGAGAGTCCACTACTTGTCTTGTTAATCGCTAGGTCTAAGTCGCTAGCTCCAAAGCGTAACTCGCTACAAAATTGTGAAGCAAGTCGCTACGAAGAAAGAGATCCGTATATCAAGTCGCTAGCAAGAAAAACCACATAAACATCACTTTTCAATCCAAAACAACCCAACCAAGATGATTCAAGCTTATCAAATGAAAACCTAAACACTTGTGATGATTCTAAACATAAAAGTACTAACAAAATCCAAGCTTTAACACAAGAAATCAACCAAATGATGCACAAACCACTAAACTTTTCAAACTCAAAAACCACCTAAAACCACTAAAATCCAAAGATGTGCAAGATATGATCTAACCATGGCTCTTGATACCAATTGTAGGATATTAGTTTTCACATACACATCAAACCATAACACAAAGTGGCGTATAAATGGAATTCTAGAGAGAAAGTTAGAGGTTTAGGGAACTTAGTGAGAGAAAGTGAAAGATATTATTATGAGCTCCAACTCTCTACCTGGGAGGTAGAGTATTTATAGTCTTACATAAATCGCCACACATCGGGTCGTGGATCGTGCATACAATGGGTAAAGACCGTCCGTCCTCCACGGTGTTACTAAACTAAATACTACTTAACTTAAAAGAACTACGACTACGAGCTTTCTAACGATTACATATACTTGAGGTGACCGACTCTTTAATACACGAATTTCTAATTCCTAACATAATGAAAGCTCACATAACTTTCCTAGCACTCTATTTTTATTAGGATACAATTCAAACTTTTGACCTTTTTTTTCTTTACTTTCCAATGAAAATTTAAAATAAATCAAAACGATTGGTTACCTCCAAAATTTGTAGCCACTCGACACGGTTAGCACGATTGGATCCCCACACGGTTCACATGGTAGAAGTAGAACACGAGAATCAAGCCGGTGCAAAAAATAGTAGTATCTCTGTTCATGGTCGCAGAGGATCGAGGATTTGTCGAGTGGTGCACGCTTTTAGGATCTCGATGCGTGTAAAAATAGTAGTACGTGTAAATCAGAATGGCGGGGAACAACTTGTTTCAAATGTTATCAAAGTAAAAGCATCACCTAAAGATAATAACAAAAGAAAAAAAAATAAATATGAGGTCATTAGTTTACCACTAAAAGTTTAGAGGAATATAACTTTTTGTCAAGTTAAAGTTTGTTCTTTCTTTTTAATCATTGAAATGAAAACTAATGTAATATAAAAAACCAAATATGTAACGCCCAAGCAAGTCTCATAGACTCGAATGGTACCAACATAAAAGTCGTTAACGAGTCTAGCCCAAATATCTAAAGTATATATACCTCACAATATTCAGTTTATTTAGGTCGTTTTGTGGTATTTCAACGAAACAGATTCTGGATCAAAAGTTATGGCCGTTTGAAGTTTTGACGTAAAAAGTCAACTTTGGTCAAACCTCTTCTTAGTAAAAATCAACCAAGTCGCTATAACCCTTGAACCAAGTCGCTAACACCTAATTAGCTATACCACCAAGTCGCTAAAGTCCCAAGTCGCTAAACAAATGCAAGTCGCTAAGTAGTAACTCGCTAAGCCTCAAGTCGCTAGCAAAATTTTGGCAGCAATTCGCTACTCAAATCGCTAAAGATTCAAGTCGCTAAAGAGCAACTCGCTCTGCACCAAGTCGCTACCACTGTCGCTACCCGTAGTGGAGAGTCCACTACTTGTCTTTAATCGCTAGGTCTAAGTCGCTAGCTCCAAAACGTAACTCGCTACAAAATTGTGAAGCAAGTCGCTACGAAGAAAGAGATCCGTATATCAAGTCGCTAGCAAGAAAAACCACATAAACATCACTTTTCAATCCAAAAACAACCCAACCAAGATGATTCAAGCTTATCAAATGAAAACCTAAACACTTGTGATGATTCTAAACATAAAAGTACTAACAAAATCCAAGCTTTAACACAAGAAATCAACCAAATGATGCACAAACCACTAAACTTTTTCAAACTCAAAAACCACCTAAAAACCACTAAAAATCCAAAGATGTGCAAGATATGATCTAACCATGGCTCTTGATACCAATTGTAGGATATTAGTTTTCACATACACATCAAACCATAACACAAAGTGGCGTATAAATGGAATTCTAGAGAGAGAAAGTTAGAGGTTTAGGGAACTTAGTGAGAGAAAGTGAAAGATATTATAATGAGCTCCAACTCAGACCTTGGGAGGTAGAGAGTATTTATAGTCTTACATAAATCGCCACACATCGGCCGTGGATCGTGCATACGGTGGGTAAAGACCGTCCGTCCTCCACGGTGTTACTAAACTAAATACTACTTAACTTAAAAGAACTACGACTACGAGCTTTCTAACGATTACATATACTTGAGGTGACCGACTCTTTAATACACGGAATTTCTAATTCCTAACATAATGAAAGCTCACATAACTTTCCTAGCACTCTATTTTTATTAGGATACAATTCAAACTTTTGACCTTTTTTTTTCTTTACTTTCCAATGAAAATTTAAAATAAATCAAAACGATTGGTTACCTCCAAAATTTGTAGCCACTCTGACACGGTTAGCACGACTGGATCCCCACACGGTTCACATGGTAGAAGTAGAACACATAATCAAGCCGGCTGCAAAATAGTAGTATCTCTGTTCATGGCTGCAGAGGATCGAGGATTTGTCGAGTGGTGCACGCTTTTAGGATCTCAATCGTGTAAAAATAGTAGTGCGTGTAAATCGAATGGCGGGGAACAACTTGTTTCAAATGTTATCAAAGTAAAAGCATCACCTAAAGATAATAACAAAAGAAAAAAAAAATAAATATGAGGTCATTAGTTTACCACTAAAAGTTTAGAGGAATATAACTTTTGTCAAGTTAAAGTTTGTTCTTTCTTTTAATCATTGAAATGAAAACTACGTAATATAAAAACCAAATATGTAACGCCTGAGCAAGTCTCATAGACTCGAATGGTACCAACATAAAAGTCGTTAACTAGTCTAGCCCAAATATCTAAAGTATATATACCTCACAATATTCAGTTTGTTCCGGTCGTTTTGATGTATTTCATTTGAAAACGGAGTTACTGGATCAAAAGTTATGGCCGTTTGAAGTTTTGACGTAAAAGTCAACTTTGGTCAAACCTCTTCTTAGTAAAATCAACCAAGTCGCTATAACCCTTGAACCAAGTCGCTAACACCTAATTCGCTATACCACCAAGTCGCTAAAGTCCCAAGTCGCTAAACAAATGCAAGTCGCTAAGTAGTAACTCGCTAAGCCTCAAGTCGCTAGCAAAATTTTGGCGATTTGCTACTCAAATCGCTAAAGATTCAAGTCGCTAAAGAGCAACTCTCTGCACCAAGTCGCTACCACTGTCGCTACCCGTGGTGGAGAGTCCACTACTTGTCTTTTAATCGCTAGGTCTAAGTCGCTAGCTCCAAAGCGTAACTCGCTACAAAATTGTGAAGCAAGTCGCTACGAAGAAAGAGATCCGATATCAAGTCGCTAGCAAGAAAAACCACATAAACATCACTTTTCAATCCAAAACAACCCAACCAAGATGATTCAAGCTTATCAAATGAAAACCTAAACACTTGTGATGATTCTAAACATAAAAGTACTAACAAAATCCAAGCTTTAACACAAGAAATCAACCAAATGATGCACAAACCACTAAACTTTTTCAAACTCAAAAACCACCTAAAACCACTAAAATCCAAAGATGTGCAAGATATGATCTAACCATGGCTCTTGATACCAATTGTAGGATATTAGTTTTCACATACACATCAAACCATAACACAAAGTGGCGTATAAATGGAATTCTAGAGAGAAAGTTAGAGGTTTAGGGAACTTAGTGAGAGAAAGTGAAAGATATTATTATGAGCTCCAACTCTCTACCTTGGGAGGTAGAGTATTTATAGTCTTACATAAATCGCCACACATCGGTTGTGGATCGGGCATACAGATGGGTAAAGACCGTCCGTCCTCCACGGTGTTACTAAACTAAATACTACTTAACTTAAAAGAACTACGACTACGAGCTTTCTAACGATTACATATACTTGAGGTGACCGACTCTTTAATACACGAAATTTCTAATTCCTAACATAATGAAAGCTCACATAACTTTCCTAGCACTCTATTTTTATTAGGATACAATTCAAACTTTTGACCTTTTTTTTCTTTACTTTCCAATGAAAATTTAAAATAAATCAAAACGATTGGTTACCTCCAAAATTTGTAGCCACTCGACACGGTTAGCACGATGGATCCCCACACGGTTCACATGGTAGAAGTAGAACACGTAATCAAGCCGGTGCAAAATAGTAGTATCTCTGCTCATGGTCGCAGAGGATCGAGGATTTGTCGAGTGGTGCACGCTTAGGATCTCGATGCGTGTAAAAATAGTAGTACGTGTAAATCGAATGGCGGGAACAACTTGTTTCAAATGTTATCAAAGTAAAAGCATCACCTAAAGATAATAACAAAAGAAAAAAAATAAATATGAGGTCATTAGTTTACCACTAAAAGTTTAGAGGAATATAACTTTTGTCAAGTTAAAGTTTGTTCTTTCTTTTAATCATTGAAATGAAAACTACGTAATATAAAAACCAAATATGTAACGCCTAAGCAAGTCTCATAGACTCGAATGGTACCAACATAAAAGTCGTTAACTAGTCTAGCCCAAATATCTAAAGTATATATACCTCACAATATTCAGTTTGTTCGGTCGTTTTGACGGTATTTCATTTGAAACGGAGTTACTGGATCAAAAGTTATGGCCGTTTGAAGTTTTGATGTAAAAGTCAACTTTGGTCAAACCTCTTCTTAGTAAAATCAACCAAGTCGCTATAACCCTTGAACCAAGTCGCTAACACCTAATTCGCTATACCACCAAGTCGCTAAAGTCCCAAGTCGCTAAACAAATGCAAGTCGCTAAGTAGTAACTCGCTAAGCCTCAAGTCGCTAGCAAAATTTTGGCGACAATTGCTACTCAAATCGCTAAAGATTCAAGTCGCTAAAGAGCAACTCGCTCTGCACCAAGTCGCTACCACTGTCGCTACCCGTGGTGGAGAGTCCACTACTTGTCTTTGTTAATCGCTAGGTCTAAGTCGCTAGCTCCAAAGCGTAACTCGCTACAAAATTGTGAAGCAAGTCGCTACGAAGAAAGAGATCCGTATATCAAGTCGCTAGCAAGAAAAACCACATAAACATCACTTTTCAATCCAAAACAACCCAACCAAGATGATTCAAGCTTATCAAATGAAAACCTAAACACTTGTGATGATTCTAAACATAAAAGTACTAACAAAATCCAAGCTTTAACACAAGAAATCAACCAAATGATGCACAAACCACTAAACTTTTCAAACTCAAAACCACCTAAAACCACTAAAATCCAAAGATGTGCAAGATATGATCTAACCATGGCTCTTGATACCAATTGTAGGATATTAGTTTTCACATACACATCAAACCATAACACAAAGTGGCGTATAAATGGAATTCTAGAGAGAAAGTTAGAGGTTTAGGGAACTTAGTGAGAGAAAGTGAAAGATATTATTATGAGCTCCAACTCTCTACCTTGGGAGGTAGAGAGTATTTATAGTCTTACATAAATCGCCACACATCGGGCACGTGGATCGGGCATACGGTGGGTAAAGACCGTCCGTCCTCCACGGTGTTACTAAACTAAATACTACTTAACTTAAAAGAACTACGACTACGAGCTTTCTAACGATTACATATACTTGAGGTGACCGACTCTTTAATACCGGAATTTCTAATTCCTAACATAATGAAAGCTCACATAACTTTCCTAGCACTCTATTTTATTAGGATACAATTCAAACTTTTGACCTTTTTTTCTTTACTTTCCAATGAAAATTTAAAATAAATCAAAACGATTGGTTACCTCCAAAATTTGTAGCCACTCGACACGGTTAGCACGATTGGATCCCCACACGGTTCACATGGTAGAAGTAGAACACGTAATCAAGCCGGTGCAAAATAGTAGTATCTCTGCTCATGGCGCAGAGGATCGGGATTTGTCGAGTGGTGCACGCTTAGGATCTCAATGCGTGTAAAAATAGTAGTACGTGTAAATCGAATGGCGGGAACAACTTGTTTCAAATGTTATCAAAGTAAAAGCATCACCTAAAGATAATAACAAAAGAAAAAAAAATAAATATGAGGTCATTAGTTTACCACTAAAAGTTTAGAGGAATATAACTTTTTGTCAAGTTAAAGTTTGTTCTTTCTTTTTAATCATTGAAATGAAAACTACTGTAATATAAAAAACCAAATATGTAACGCCCAAGCAAGTCTCATAGACTCGAATGGTACCAACATAAAAGTCGTTAACGAGTCTAGCCCAAATATCTAAAGTATATATACCTCACAATATTCAGGCTGTTCCGGTCGTTTTGACAGGTATTTCACTGAAACGGATTCTGGATCAAAAGTTATGGCCGTTTGAAGTTTTGACGTAAAAAGTCAACTTTGGTCAAACCTCTTCTTAGTAAAAATCAACCAAGTCGCTATAACCCTTGAACCAAGTCGCTAACACCTAATTCGCTATACCACCAAGTCGCTAAAGTCCTAAGTCGCTAAACAAATGCAAGTCGCTAAGTAGTAACTCGCTAAGCCTCAAGTCGCTAGCAAAATTTTGGCGACAATTGCTACTCAAATCGCTAAAGATTCAAGTCGCTAAAGAGCAACTCACTCTGCACCAAGTCGCTACCACTGTCGCTACCCGTGGTGGAGAGTCCACTACTTGTCTTTGTTAATCGCTAGGTCTAAGTCGCTAGCTCCAAAACTGTAACTCGCTACAAAATTGTGAAGCAAGTCGCTACGAAGAAAGAGATCCGTATATCAAGTCGCTAGCAAGAAAAACCACATAAACATCACTTTTCAATCCAAAAACAACCCAACCAAGATGATTCAAGCTTATCAAATGAAAACCTAAACACTTGTGATGATTCTAAACATAAAAGTACTAACAAAATCCAAGCTTTAACACAAGAAATCAACCAAATGATGCACAAACCACTAAACTTTTTCAAACTCAAAAACCACCTAAAACCACTAAAATCCAAAGATGTGCAAGATATGATCTAACCATGGCTCTTGATACCAATTGTAGGATATTAGTTTTCACATACACATCAAACCATAACACAAAGTGGCGTATAAATGGAATTCTAGAGAGAAAGTTAGAGGTTTAGGGAACTTAGTGAGAGAAAGTGAAAGATATTATTATGAGCTCCAACTCTCTACCTTGGGAGGTAGAGAGTATTTATAGTCTTACATAAATCGCCACACATCGGGTGTGGATCGGGCATACGGTGGGTAAAGACCCGTCCGTCCTCCACGGTGTTACTAAACTAAATACTACTTAACTTAAAAGAACTACGACTACGAGCTTTCTAACGATTACATATACTTGAGGTGACCGACTCTTTAATACCTGAAATTTCTAATTCCTAACATAATGAAAGCTCACATAACTTTCCTAGCACTCTATTTTTATTAGGATACAATTCAAACTTTTGACCTTTTTTTTTCTTTACTTTCCAATGAAAATTTAAAATAAATCAAAACGATTGGTTACCTCCAAAATTTGTAGCCACTCGACACGATTAGCACGATCGATCCCCACACGGTTCACATGGTAGAAGTAGAACACGTAATCAAGCCGGTACGCAAAATAGTAGTATCTCTGCTCATGGTCGCAGAGGGATCGTGGATTTGTCGAGTGGTGCACGCTTTTAGGATCTCGATGCGTGTAAAAATAGTAGTACGTGTAAATCGAATGGCGGGGAACAACTTGTTTCAAATGTTATCAAAGTAAAAGCATCACCTAAAGATAATAACAAAAGAAAAAAAAATAAATATGAGGTCATTAGTTTACCACTAAAAGTTTAGAGGAATATAACTTTTTGTCAAGTTAAAGTTTGTTCTTTCTTTTTAATCATTGAAATGAAAACTACTGTAATATAAAAAACCAAATATGTAACGCCCAAGCAAGTCTCATAGACTCGAATGGTACCAACATAAAAGTCGTTAACGAGTCTAGCCCAAATATCTAAAGTATATATACCTCACAATATTCAGGCTGTTCCGGTCGTTTTGACAGGTATTTCGCTGAAAACGGAGTTACGGATCAAAAGTTATGGCCGTTTGAAGTTTTGACGTAAAAGTCAACTTTGGTCAAACCTCTTCTTAGTAAAATCAACCAAGTCGCTATAACCCTTGAACCAAGTCGCTAACACCTAATTCGCTATACCACCAAGTCGCTAAAGTCCCAAGTCGCTAAACAAATGCAAGTCGCTAAGTAGTAACTCGCTAAGCCTCAAGTCGCTAGCAAAATTTTGGCGAAAGATTGCCACTCAAATCGCTAAAGATTCAAGTCGCTAAAGAGCAACTCGCTCTGCACCAAGTCGCTACCACTGTCGCTACCCGTAGTGGAGAGTCCACTACTTGTCTTGTTAATCGCTAGGTCTAAGTCGCTAGCTCCAAAGCGTAACTCGCTACAAAATTGTGAAGCAAGTCGCTACGAAGAAAGAGATCCGTATATCAAGTCGCTAGCAAGAAAAACCACATAAACATCACTTTTCAATCCAAAAACAACCCAACCAAGATGATTCAAGCTTATCAAATGAAAACCTAAACACTTGTGATGATTCTAAACATAAAAGTACTAACAAAATCCAAGCTTTAACACAAGAAATCAACCAAATGATGCACAAACCACTAAACTTTTTCAAACTCAAAAAACCACCTAAAAACCACTAAAAATCCAAAGATGTGCAAGATATGATCTAACCATGGCTCTTGATACCAATTGTAGGATATTAGTTTTCACATACACATCAAACCATAACACAAAGTGGCGTATAAATGGAATTCTAGAGAGAAAGTTAGAGGTTTAGGGAACTTAGTGAGAGAAAGTGAAAGATATTATTATGAGCTCCAACTCTACCTTGGGAGGTAGAGAGTATTTATAGTCTTACATAAATCGCCACACATCGGGTCGTGGATCGTGGCATACAGTGGGTAAAGACCGTCCGTCCTCCACGGTGTTACTAAACTAAATACTACTTAACTTAAAAGAACTACGACTACGAGCTTTCTAACGATTACATATACTTGAGGTGACCGACTCTTTAATACACGAATTTCTAATTCCTAACATAATGAAAGCTCACATAACTTTCCTAGCACTCTATTTTTATTAGGATACAATTCAAACTTTTGACCTTTTTTTTCTTTACTTTCCAATGAAAATTTAAAATAAATCAAAACGATTGGTTACCTCCAAAATTTGTAGCCACTCGACACGGTTAGCACGACCGGATCCCCACACGGTTCACATGGTAGAAGTAGAACACGTAATCAAGCCGGTGCAAAATAGTAGTATCTCTGCTCATGGTCGCAGAGGATCGTGGATTTGTCGAGTGGTGCACGCTTTTAGGATCTCAGTACGTGTAAAAATAGTAGTACGTGTAAATCAGAATGGCGGGGAACAACTTGTTTCAAATGTTATCAAAGTAAAAGCATCACCTAAAGATAATAACAAAAGAAAAAAAAATAAATATGAGGTCATTAGTTTACCACTAAAAGTTTAGAGGAATATAACTTTTTGTCAAGTTAAAGTTTGTTCTTTCTTTTTAATCATTGAAATGAAAACTATCGTAATATAAAAACCAAATATGTAACGCCCAAGCAAGTCTCATAGACTCGAATGGTACCAACATAAAAGTCGTTAACGAGTCTAGCCCAAATATCTAAAGTATATATACCTCACAATATTCAGTCGTTCGGTCGTTTTGATGGTATTTCATTGAAAGGAGTTACTGGATCAAAAGTTATGGCCGTTTGAAGTTTTGACGTAAAAGTCAACTTTGGTCAAACCTCTTCTTAGTAAAATCAACCAAGTCGCTATAACCCTTGAACCAAGTCGCTAACACCTAATTCGCTATACCACCAAGTCGCTAAAGTCCCAAGTCGCTAAACAAATGCAAGTCGCTAAGTAGTAACTCGCTAAGCCTCAAGTCGCTAGCAAAATTTTGGCGACAATTGCTACTCAAATCGCTAAAGATTCAAGTCGCTAAAGAGCAACTCGCATGCACCAAGTCGCTACCACCAAGTCGCTACCGTAGTGGAGAGTCCACTACTTGTATGTTAATCGCTAGGTCTAAGTCGCTAGCTCCAAAACGTAACTCGCTACAAAATTGTGAAGCAAGTCGCTACGAAGAAAGAGATCCGTATATCAAGTCGCTAGCAAGAAAAACCACATAAACATCACTTTTCAATCCAAAACAACCCAACCAAGATGATTCAAGCTTATCAAATGAAAACCTAAACACTTGTGATGATTCTAAACATAAAAGTACTAACAAAATCCAAGCTTTAACACAAGAAATCAACCAAATGATGCACAAACCACTAAACTTTTTCAAACTCAAAACCACCTAAAACCACTAAAATCCAAAGATGTGCAAGATATGATCTAACCATGGCTCTTGATACCAATTGTAGGATATTAGTTTTCACATACACATCAAACCATAACACAAAGTGGCGTATAAATGGAATTCTAGAGAGAAAGTTAGAGGTTTAGGGAACTTAGTGAGAGAAAGTGAAAGATATTATTATGAGCTCCAACTCTACCTTGGGAGGTAGAGAGTATTTATAGTCTTACATAAATCGCCACACATCGGGTCGTGGATCGTGCATACGGTGGGTAAAGACCGTCCATCCTCCACGGTGTTACTAAACTAAATACTACTTAACTTAAAAGAACTACGACTACGAGCTTTCTAACGATTACATATACTTGAGGTGACCGACTCTTTAATACCGGAATTTCTAATTCCTAACATAATGAAAGCTCACATAACTTTCCTAGCACTCTATTTTTATTAGGATACAATTCAAACTTTTGACCTTTTTTTTCTTTACTTTCCAATGAAAATTTAAAATAAATCAAAACGATTGGTTACCTCCAAAATTTGTAGCCACTCGACACGGTTAGCACGACCGATCCCCACACGGTTCACATGGTAGAAGTAGAACACATAATCAAGCCGGTGCAAAATAGTAGTATCTCTGCTCATGGTCGCAGAGGATCGTGGATTTGTCGAGTGGTGCACGCTTTTAGGATCTCGATGCGTGTAAAAATAGTAGTACGTGTAAATCGAATGGCGGGAACAACTTGTTTCAAATGTTATCAAAGTAAAAGCATCACCTAAAGATAATAACAAAAGAAAAAAAAATAAATATGAGGTCATTAGTTTACCACTAAAAGTTTAGAGGAATATAACTTTTGTCAAGTTAAAGTTTGTTCTTTCTTTTAATCATTGAAATGAAAACTATCAGTAATATAAAAACCAAATATGTAACGCCCAAGCAAGTCTCATAGACTCGAATGGTACCAACATAAAAGTCGTTAACGAGTCTAGCCCAAATATCTAAAGTATATATACCTCACAATATTCAGTTGTTCCGGTCGCTTTGACGGTATTTCACGAAAGGAGTTACTGGATCAAAAGTTATGGCCGTTTGAAGTTTTGACGTAAAAGTCAACTTTGGTCAAACCTCTTCTTAGTAAAATCAACCAAGTCGCTATAACCCTTGAACCAAGTCGCTAACACCTAATTCGCTATACCACCAAGTCGCTAAAGTCCCAAGTCGCTAAACAAATGCAAGTCGCTAAGTAGTAACTCGCTAAGCCTCAAGTCGCTAGCAAAATTTTGGCGAAGAATTGCTACTCAAATCGCTAAAGATTCAAGTCGCTAAAGAGCAACTCGCTCTGCACCAAGTCGCTACCACTGTCGCTACCCGTAGTGGAGAGTCCACTACTTGTCTTCGTTAATCGCTAGGTCTAAGTCGCTAGCTCCAAAACGTAACTCGCTACAAAATTGTGAAGCAAGTCGCTACGAAGAAAGAGATCCGTATATCAAGTCGCTAGCAAGAAAAACCACATAAACATCACTTTTCAATCCAAAAACAACCCAACCAAGATGATTCAAGCTTATCAAATGAAAACCTAAACACTTGTGATGATTCTAAACATAAAAGTACTAACAAAATCCAAGCTTTAACACAAGAAATCAACCAAATGATGCACAAACCACTAAACTTTTTCAAACTCAAAAACCACCTAAAAACCACTAAAAATCCAAAGATGTGCAAGATATGATCTAACCATGGCTCTTGATACCAATTGTAGGATATTAGTTTTCACATACACATCAAACCATAACACAAAGTGGCGTATAAATGGAATTCTAGAGAGAGAAAGTTAGAGGTTTAGGGAACTTAGTGAGAGAAAGTGAAAGATATTATTATGAGCTCCAACTCTCTACCTTGGGAGGTAGAGAGTATTTATAGTCTTACATAAATCGCCACACATCGGGTCGTGGATCGTGCATACAGTGGGTAAAGACCGTCCGTCCTCCACGGTGTTACTAAACTAAATACTACTTAACTTAAAAGAACTACGACTACGAGCTTTCTAACGATTACATATACTTGAGGTGACCGACTCTTTAATACCGAAATTTCTAATTCCTAACATAATGAAAGCTCACATAACTTTCCTAGCACTCTATTTTTATTAGGATACAATTCAAACTTTTGACCTTTTTTTCTTTACTTTCCAATGAAAATTTAAAATAAATCAAAACGATTGGTTACCTCCAAAATTTGTAGCCACTCGACACGGTTAGCACGATCGATCCCCACATGGTTCACATGGTAGAAGTAGAACACGTAATCAAGCCGGTGCAAAATAGTAGTATCTCTGCTCATGGTTGCAGAGGGATCGTGGATTTGTCGAGTGGTGCACGCTTTTAGGATCTCGAGACGTGTAAAAATAGTAGTACGTGTAAATCGAATGGCGGGAACAACTTGTTTCAAATGTTATCAAAGTAAAAGCATCACCTAAAGATAATAACAAAAGAAAAAAAAAATATGAGGTCATTAGTTTACCACTAAAAGTTTAGAGGAATATAACTTTTGTCAAGTTAAAGTTTGTTCTTTCTTTTAATCATTGAAATGAAAACCATCAGTAATATAAAACCAAATATGTAACGCCTGAGCAAGTCTCATAGACTCGAATGGTACCAACATAAAAGTCGTTAACGAGTCTAGCCCAAATATCTAAAGTATATATACCTCACAATATTCAGGCTGTTCCGGTCGTTTTGACAGGTATTTCGCTGAAAACGGAGTTACGGATCAAAAGTTATGGCCGTTTGAAGTTTTGACGTAAAAAGTCAACTTTGGTCAAACCTCTTCTTAGTAAAAATCAACCAAGTCGCTATAACCCTTGAACCAAGTCGCTAACACCTAATTCGCTATACCACCAAGTCGCTAAAGTCCCAAGTCGCTAAACAAATGCAAGTCGCTAAGTAGTAACTCGCTAAGCCTCAAGTCGCTAGCAAAATTTTGGCGAAGAATTGCCACTCAAATCACTAAAGATTCAAGTCGCTAAAGAGCAACTCGCTCTGCACCAAGTCGCTACCACTGTCGCTACCCGTAGTGGAGAGTCCACTACTTGTATCGTTAATCGCTAGGTCTAAGTCGCTAGCTCCAAAACGTAACTCGCTACAAAATTGTGAAGCAAGTCGCTACGAAGAAAGAGATCCGATATCAAGTCGCTAGCAAGAAAAACCACATAAACATCACTTTTCAATCCAAAACAACCCAACCAAGATGATTCAAGCTTATCAAATGAAAACCTAAACACTTGTGATGATTCTAAACATAAAAGTACTAACAAAATCCAAGCTTTAACACAAGAAATCAACCAAATGATGCACAAACCACTAAACTTTTCAAACTCAAAACCACCTAAAACCACTAAAATCCAAAGATTTGCAAGATATGATCTAACCATGGCTCTTGATACCAATTGTAGGATATTAGTTTTCACATACACATCAAACCATAACACAAAGTGGCGATAAATGGAATTCTAGAGAGAAAGTTAGAGGTTTAGGAACTTAGTGAGAGAAAGTGAAAGATATTATTATGAGCTCCAACTCTACCTTGGGAGGTAGAGAGTATTTATAGTCTTACATAAATCGCCACACATCGGGTCGTGGATCGTGCATACAGTGGGTAAAGACCCGTCTGTCCTCCACGGTGTTACTAAACTAAATACTACTTAACTTAAAAGAACTACGACTACGAGCTTTCTAACGATTACATATACTTGAGGTGACCGACTCTTTAATACCTGGAATTTCTAATTCCTAACATAATGAAAGCTCACATAACTTTCCTAGCACTCTATTTTATTAGGATACAATTCAAACTTTTGACCTTTTTTTTTCTTTACTTTCCAATGAAAATTTAAAATAAATCAAAACGATTGGTTACCTCCAAAATTTGTAGCCACTCGACACGGTTAGCACGACCGATCCCCACACGGTTCACATGGTAGAAGTAGAACACGTAATCAAGCCGGTGCGCAAAATAGTAGTATCTCTGCTCATGGTCGCAGAGGATCGTGGATTTGTCGAGTGGTGCACGCTTTTAGGATCTCGATGCGTGTAAAATAGTAGTACGTAAATCGAATGGCGGGAACAACTTGTTTCAAATGTTATCAAAGTAAAAGCATCACCTAAAGATAATAACAAAAGAAAAAAAATAAATATGAGGTCATTAGTTTACCACTAAAAGTTTAGAGGAATATAACTTTTGTCAAGTTAAAGTTTGTTCTTTCTTTTAATCATTGAAATGAAAACTATCGTAATATAAAAACCAAATATGTAACGCCCAAGCAAGTCTCATAGACTCGAATGGTACCAACATAAAAGTCGTTAACGAGTCTAGCCCAAATATCTAAAGTATATATACCTCACAATATTCAGCTCGTTCCGGTCTTTGATGTATTTCACCGAAACGGAGTTACGGATCAAAAGTTATGGCCGTTTGAAGTTTTGACGTAAAAAGTCAACTTTGGTCAAACCTCTTCTTAGTAAAAATCAACCAAGTCGCTATAACCCTTGAACCAAGTCGCTAACACCTAATTCGCTATACCACCAAGTCGCTAAAGTCCCAAGTCGCTAAACAAATGCAAGTCGCTAAGTAGTAACTCGCTAAGCCTCAAGTCGCTAGCAAAATTTTGGCAGCAATTCGCTACTCAAATCGCTAAAGATTCAAGTCGCTAAAGAGCAACTCGCTCATGCACCAAGTCGCTACCACTGTCGCTACCCGTAGTGGAGAGTCCACTACTTGTCTCGTTAATCGCTAGGTCTAAGTCGCTAGCTCCAAAATCGTAACTCGCTACAAAATTGTGAAGCAAGTCGCTACGAAGAAAGAGATCCGTATATCAAGTCGCTAGCAAGAAAAACCACATAAACATCACTTTTCAATCCAAAACAACCCAACCAAGATGATTCAAGCTTATCAAATGAAAACCTAAACACTTGTGATGATTCTAAACATAAAAGTACTAACAAAATCCAAGCTTTAACACAAGAAATCAACCAAATGATGCACAAACCACTAAACTTTTCAAACTCAAAACCACCTAAAACCACTAAAATCCAAAGATGTGCAAGATATGATCTAACCATGGCTCTTGATACCAATTGTAGGATATTAGTTTTCACATACACATCAAACCATAACACAAAGTGGCGATAAATGGAATTCTAGAGAGAAAGTTAGAGGTTTAGGGAACTTAGTGAGAGAAAGTGAAAGATATTATTATGAGCTCCAACTCTCTACCTTGGGAGGTAGAGAGTATTTATAGTCTTACATAAATCGCCACACATCGGGCGTGGATCGGGCATACGGTGGGTAAAGACCGTCCGTCCTCCACGGTGTTACTAAACTAAATACTACTTAACTTAAAAGAACTACGACTACGAGCTTTCTAACGATTACATATACTTGAGGTGACCGACTCTTTAATACCTGGAATTTCTAATTCCTAACATAATGAAAGCTCACATAACTTTCCTAGCACTCTATTTTTATTAGGATACAATTCAAACTTTTGACCTTTTTTTTTCTTTACTTTCCAATGAAAATTTAAAATAAATCAAAAACGATTGGTTACCTCCAAAATTTGTAGCCACTCTGACACGGTTAGCACGACTGGATCCCCACACGGTTCACATGGTAGAAGTAGAACACATAATCAAGCCGGCTGCAAAATAGTAGTATCTCTTCATGGTCGCAGAGGGATCGTGGATTTGTCGAGTGGTGCACGCTTTTAGGATCTCGATGCGTGTAAAAATAGTAGTACGTGTAAATCGAATGGCGGGAACAACTTGTTTCAAATGTTATCAAAGTAAAAGCATCACCTAAAGATAATAACAAAAGAAAAAAAAATAAATATGAGGTCATTAGTTTACCACTAAAAGTTTAGAGGAATATAACTTTTTGTCAAGTTAAAGTTTGTTCTTTCTTTTTAATCATTGAAATGAAAACTACTGTAATATAAAAAACCAAATATGTAACGCCCAAGCAAGTCTCATAGACTCGAATGGTACCAACATAAAAGTCGTTAACGAGTCTAGCCCAAATATCTAAAGTATATATACCCTCACTTTAGTGTTATTTCATTTGTCCTTCGATTAAACATGTTAATACTAAAAAAACACTTTGCTATATGTTCATGCTTAAAAAACTTTATCTCGCGTTGTCTACGATTAAAGCATAAGGTATAGTAAGCACATGCTTGCCAAATCAATGTGACACTCTTTTGGTTTGAGCCAAAGTGATGCACCCCCAGCCCCCACGCTAAACAAACCATCACCTATATTTTTTTTTGGAAAATGGTCTAAAAAGTCATTCAACTTGTCATTTTTTCCTTTTGTAGGCATCAAACTTTTAATTTTCCTATTGTAGCATCCAACTTTCTTAATTTTCCTATTGTAACATCTAACGCACAAAAAGTGAGGTGACAATAGAAAAATTAAGGATGTTTGATGCCTACGAATATAAAGATTAAGGAAGTTGGATGCATACAATAAGATGATTAAAAAATTTGGATACTAAAATAGGAAAATTAAGAAAGTTAGATGCTACAATAGGAAAATTAAAAGTTTGATGACTACAAAAAGAAAAAAGTGACAAATTGGATTTCTTTTTAGATCATTTTCCCTATTCTTTTCATACAAACTAACAATCTCACTATATTCACAAGTATTCTAGTTAGGACTAAGACAATAGACCTCGTGTTAAGATAATCAGATATATAATAATTAAAAGGAATTGATCTGCACACTCCATAATACAAACAAATAATGCATAGTATAAGTTTTGTATAATTTATTGAAACGTGAAAAAAGTGTCCCAATAAATAAGAAGAGTGTGCAAATCACTTGCCATAATTAAAGCGTCATTAGCAAAAATCTACAGAACTAGTCAAAAGATATACACTTTCTTTAATACATTAACATTAGCATGAAAGACTGAAATTTATTTACAGTGATAAAATAACCAAAAAGAATTTGCTATATAATAATTGTTTGACTTTCTGGTTTGTAGTTTGTTTGTTTATTCATTATTTTATGTTAATGAAAGTAGCACTTTTTTTTGTCCACCATGTAATCAGGCCCTATTTTATCTAATACTGAGTATATGGCAGTGTCATACACCTGCATATACATTTCACATACTAACTTTCAAATATATGAGTTCTCCCATGTTACCAATGAGGTGTATATTCACCCACTATGAACAATAAAAAGAAATAAGAGACCATCTTGTTGAACGATTATGATCTAGAAACAGGGATCACACATGAATAACATTTTTTTCAGCTTATAAAAAAGGTACAACAGTCAACTAATTTTTGTTTGATGATAAACATGAGCTCTACAAATTTTTTGATGATTAAATTAAATGGTTGGATAAATATGACACTTTTAACATTTAAATTGGGTATATATGACAATATAATTTTTAGTTGGGTATATAAGAAATTAAAAAAAAAAAAAAAAAAAAAAAAATCTTCGTCTTTGTTTAACGCAGCTAAGTACTTTCTTAAACTTATAATAATAATTAATAAATACAATTAACCTCTCTAAGTAATGGTTCAAAATGATAATTAATGTAATTTAATTACTAGAATATCTAATGCTTTAAAGTGATAATTAGTTGTTTAAACAATAGATTAGATTCTCGAAAATGAATAGTATATTTTCATATTTGGAGTGAAAATGGCCTCCTCCAAAAATATCTCCATTTATGGAGCAATGGTTGGAGTTGCAAATCTTCAAATTTTGAGCTCCAAATCCTCTAATGTAGAGATGGAGTGTGTTTTGAAGTAAAGGTTGGAGATGGTCCAAGTAATTTGCGTATCACTAGTACAATTCTTATATAACATGCGATTATTATCCTTGTGCCATTTTCAGTGATCTACAAGCTAGTGATGAGCAGAGCACAATCACCATAAAATTAATCAACTTAGAATCTAAACGTACAAGCTAGAATGAAATTTATCAGAATATAAGTTAATTAGAGACTAAAACATTACAAAAATGAAGGAAGACTACACCCATCAAATCCACGAGATGGCAAATTAGCTGACAAGAACACAAGAATTATCACCTGCTTTGACATATCAAATTAACATAAGCTACTGATATTTCATTAAATTTTTAACCAATCAAAATGAGAATCTGCTGGATAATGTTTTAATATAATTGACTCAAATCCTCAATATGTGGGACTTTATAATGCAAATGCTCTTCTAGTCAATCGAAAATACGCACTCACCTCATCATTAAGCTAGGATAACTTCTCACAGCATATAAAATATCCAATAATTGGACATCATACAAATTACCAATTAACACAAATATGTTACAAAAATATAATGAAAAAGCAGCTTACCGAAATAACAACCTTGCATAAATAACGTAACAAACGATTACAAACGATCTAAAGCTAAAATAGCTAAGTTAACAATAACGAGCTACCATGCATGCATTACTACGAAATTACACAATAACAATCTAAACCTAAAATAGCTAAGTAAACAAGAGTCTAAAACATATGCATGCATAACTAAGAAATTAAATGATTACTCCACCACCATATCCATTTTGACTTCTGCGGCCACTGGTGGAGCTTCCTTTCTGGGTAAAGGGCCTTCACCCGGTAAAATATTGGTGGGATCAACTGGCGGTGCTTTTGCTTGTTCAACTTCATATGAACCCGTCATATCAAGTTTGACATCATCTTCAACCGGTGGAGCTTCCTGTTGATCAGTTTCCGATAGTTCACCAAGACGGTTCGGGACCATCTCTGGTTCATACAACTGATTTTTTATCAAGTCGGATGATGATTCATCCCTTTTTCGATACGGCGTGCTTCACTGATGCTTTCAATATCAACTTCATCCAAACTATCTTCAGCTACATCAAGGGCGAGCACCTCAACAACTTTCAATTCATTTTTCCCTGGCTCAGTATTGTGTTTTTCCTGAGGATTATTCTGGTTTGAAGTATTTGGCGGTGAGGTGGTAGTATTTGGCGGTGGGGTGGTAGTTTCTTCATTGAAGGGTGGTACTTGGGAATCTTGGTTTACTGATGAAGTATTTGGCGGTGGGGTGGTTTGTTGAGGAGGGTTTTGTGTGGTGGGTGGGGTGATTTCAGCCATTTTAACATAAAAACGTATAATGGTGGATCCAAATAATGGCACGGAAATCACCAAAGAAACAATCAAGAACAATATTTCTGTTCCAGGATATAATAGTTGAGATATAGCGGTAACCATAAGTGTCACTAGAGAGACACATGAAAGCAACCAGCAGAATTCAACTATTTTTCCTGCTCGGAAACCTTTTCCGAACATAGAAAATACAAAACCCATTCCCGAGTAAATAGATGTATAAATATGTGTTGTGGGTGAACGTTGGAACAAAGCCGTGGTGAACGCGTAACAAACACCAAGTCCTACGCTCAGGAAAAAACCAATCATAACTCGTAGATATTTCCCCATCCAATCATATACTCCTTCCGGTATGCTTGAGCCTCACCGTTACCAGCCATTGTGATTTTTTGATTGGAAGTGTGTAAGAGAGATAAGTTATGTTTAAAAAAAGAGTTAGAGTGATAAGCTGTGGTATCTTTTATAATTAAGGGGGTAAAAACTAGGGTTGGTTTGTCAGTACTATGTCATATTAGAGGTCTAGGTGTAGTGATCAATTTTAGAGTTGTGTTTGTTTTTGATATAACAGCCTTTTAATCTGAACTGTTTAGATGCGGTTAGACATTTTTGTCGTTCAGACCGTTTGTTTTTTTTTCCCATTCAAACGTGTTCAGAGGCATTAAAATCTTAATAGTCTAGACTTGAGAGGGGTGTCTGAATGCCTCTTGTTGCCTCTTGCTGACAAAAAAAAAAATAATAATAAAAATAAAATTAGTACGAGGAAGCAAATGTGCGGTTAAAACATGAGTTTTTTTTTCCCGCTCGAGATGCGTTGATTCAGACATTTACGCCTCGATTGATTCGGATGTGCGGTTCGATTCGATTCGAGCCTCTTAAAAACAAACACCACCTTACTTATTTGGATCTCACGGGTTGCTACATCACTTTAACAAACTCCCTTTACAACTCCTCTTATCACAACTTACTCATTTGAGTCCCACCACTTTCTATTTTATCCTTTTATTAAATTTTCCAAATAAACTAAATTCATTCATTAAAATTAAAAATACATTACAACAAAAAACATACGAAAATTAAAATAACGATACAAAAAAAATGACACGGAAAAAAAACACACGACACATATTAAAAAACATACAACACATATTAATAATACGAAACTTAAACATTTTTGTTGTTGTTGAGATTATGTTTCTTCATGATGTGTTCTTGTTCCCTCCGAATTCAAGCGGCTTTTGCCGGTGTGGTTTGCTCGGGATCAAGCATGAGAAACTTCAACTCTTCCATCTCTAAGTACCCCATTTCTTTTACCCTCCTCGCCTCGTACGCGGCCATTTGAATTTCGGATTTACGTAAATAAGTATCAGATAAATGTCCCGAAAAAGAACTCGTTTGACTCCCCCGACGCTCGACGTATCCGTTGACTTGGCTTTCTTTGAAGCTCGACTTTTTGTCGCGCCGTCAGGACGAGGTCGTTTGTCGGGGCCGAATATATCCTCGAGACATGAAATGTCAATCGGCTCCTCGGCATCCCATTTGGGGTACTTTCGCAAAACCTCCCAAACGTGAACATACATGAATTGTTTCGAACCAAAGCGTTGTTCAAAGTTGGTCTTTGCATTCTCGAGATGATCGTTTTCATTTTCCCCGCTTCTACGCTGCAAATGTTTGTAAACAGCGTTAAATTTTTGACAATCACCGTTAATCCTTGTTCATTTACCGGTGAGCATATTTTTGGTACGAGGGTCATGGTCAAACTGAAGGTTGAACATCTCCAAAATTTGGTTCCAAAAGATATCATCGGAATGGTCATTTCTGATATCTTTGTCTTGGGAAACTTCTACCCAAATTTCTGCTAGCAACTTTTCTTCTTACTTGCTCCAACGAGTATTCACATGCGTACCTAGTTCCTCCATGTCATCTTCATCATCCGCGTCCAAATTCACGACTTTTTTTTGGCCATCGTTTTTTTCCTCGCGATTTGGGTGGTTCACGTGGTTGTGGTACTTTGAATTGTGAACCTGATGGTTGTGATTCAAAGTGTTGTTGTGGTTGAGATTGAGGAAATGTTGAAGGTTGTAACGAGTTAAAAAAACTGTGGTGACGAAAATCGTTGTTGAGGAAAATTGGCGAATCCTTGAAACGCGTATTGTTGATTACGGTAAATTGCCTCGGGATTCGGTTCCGTACCATGTAGCGACAACGAGTTAGAATTTTGTGATGAGGGGGTAGACGGGTTTGACGAACTCCCGTATTGTTGTTGGTTTGAGATGAGGAGGTTCGTGAAATGGACGCCATTGTTTGGATTTTGAGACATCTTTTTTTTCGGTTTAGAAATAGATAGTAATGGTATTCGGTTGAATTGTATGAGAAAAATAATATGTAAGGGTTTGGTATTTATAGGGTGTAAATTAAAGTGTGTTAAGTTATAAAATGAAACGATAGTATTACCGTTTGAAAATTCAAGTTGGGCAACACAAAACGGTCACAGTGTCAGTAAATTGGTTCGGCTTCTGTACAATGAGGTGCAAGTTTGCGAGCTTTGGCGAAGGAGGGCGGTATCGTGGCGAGCTTCAACGAGTTTGTCATGTCACAACGACGATATGATGATGAACCCACACCTAGAGATCTTATATATATAATATATATCTCTCTCATTCTCTATACAATATTAGTACAAAATAAGATTTTATATTAATATGATTTTCCGTTATAATTAAGTTATGTTTTTTTTGTACTTAACATTTTACGTGTTGTATTGCGGTAGGATTGAAGTTTTGTATAGGACAATCATTGCAAAATTGGGTACGAGAACACACGATATGAGGAGCATTTAACGTGTCAAAGGTTCATTTTTCATGCCATTGGTGAGCCAAACCATATCACCACTTGGTGCCATTCGTGAGCTGATAACATCAAATAGTCCTGAATATTAAGTGTCAATTTCCCCCGATAATACTTGTAGTTTATATCATTTATATGGATTTACATTTGATTTCCATTATTTTTCACTTTCAGGTAAATTACAAGCATTGGAGCTAAAGAGACGCGGAACTAGAGAAATATCAAAAGATTTATCATAGTATGCTGACTTTGAAGAAGTTACGGCGTAACTCATCTCTCACATTACGTCGTAACTATTGCGTGACCCATAAAACCAACTCATCAGAAGGTTACGGCGTAACTCTCCCCAAAGGCTATGACGTAACTCTATTAGGTTAAATGACGTTCCACGCCGCTGTTAACTACGCCGTAACTATTCCATCAACTACGGCGTAACTAAGTTTATTGAAAAGTACGGCGTAACCACTAATAAGGTTACGCTGTAACTAGCAGATCTAGTGCAAAATACGGAGGAATTGAAGGTTACGGCGTAACTCTTGTTATAGTTACGCCGTAACCCGATCCGCCTATAAATACCCCACGATTCCAAAGATTTCTAATCATCCCATTCCACACACAACAACCAGAGAACGTGGGAAAAATCTCAGCAGGTCTAGAGGAGCATACGAGTCGACTCCAGGGAGAAATCACTCCCCACGATAAGCATTAGCATTTTATATTTTCTTTACTTTCAGTTCATGTATTTCGTACCTTTGAATATTGAATTGGTTTGTATGATTAATATGAGCGGCTAAGCACCTCTTGGTGTTGGCCTAGTTATGATTCCTTAATTGTTTTGTTTGCGTTTACATTACTTCCGCACAATTATTTCTAAGTGTATGCATGCATAGTTTATTAGTAGCCACCCTTGGTTCGGTAGTTTTGAATGGCGGTAGAGGCCAATTGCCTAGGAGATATGACCAACCGCCCTAGGTGAGCGGATCGAGACGGGAAGGGTAAGATATGACCAACCGACGACCCTTTCTACTTGTGCGATTTGACCAACCGATCACCTACCGCTTGGATGAACTTAAGAATTAGGGGTGAGTGTTTAAGTTGCTAATGCCCGGCACTCACTATTATAAATCTAGCATGTAGCGGTACTTAATGACTTGGCTTAGGGACCGGGAACAACAGACTTATGAGGGACACCGACTTCTCCCGTGGTGGCATCTTTGCCGATAGGTTAGGCGAATTGACCAAATGCTTGTCCTCTCGACTTTAATCCCACCAAGTAACGGAAGTAAGTATCGTAGACATAACTAGCTAGGAGGATTAACTAGGTTAGCACCACTCTCCTCTATTGATTTACCTTTACCGCTTATCCGCCTTTATTTGCTTTATTACGCTTTAGTAGTTTAATTAATTAATTCCTATCGAAACTATTATTAACTGTGACACCTAGACTTAGTAATAATCCAAAACACATAGCTCTTGGGACGACCTCGGCTTTACCGATTACTACACTACACACCGATCGGGTACACTTGCCTGTTAGTGCACTAGGGTAAACCATATGTATAACGAGACTTTATAAATATTAAAACACAGTCGAGAAAACTGCATCAAGTATTTGGCGCCGTTCTTGGAGTCGCTTTAGGATTTCATATTAAGTATATTTTAATTTTCTTTCTTAAATGTCGGGATACAAGACTGCACTCGAGGCCTTTTCTCGTCCGTCCCATTCGACGATCCGGAGAAGCAATTTCGGACAAGGAAAGTTTAATCTTCGGTTCCTATTCACAACATCTTCTCATTTTACGAATCGACCCGATCGATGCGAACCGGAGGTCATCAATGAAAATGATATAGATAACTTAACTATGGAGCAAGATTTGAGCGACCAAATGAAAACGCCAACGAAGGTTGAAAAACTTTCTAAAACAGCCTAAACAAAAACAAGAACTTCAAGAAAATGTGAAATGCTTAAGCAAGAATTTAATGCAAAGGAATCAAAACTTGAGAGATTTTTCTAATCAAAACTTTGAAAACAAACTTGAAAACAAGTCAGCATTCTACAAGGAAACACCATTCGATCGCTTCACATGGTCAACAAACATCGTGGTCTTAAGCGATAAGCATAGCATTCCCTTGTTGAGGAACCAAATCCAGAGGTAATTAAAAGGCTAGAAATGCTCATAAGGTGCTTTATGATGGTAATGAAGTCCTTAAGCCCAGGCGTAAACCTAGTTGCGCTGAGTGCACCGAGGAAGATAAGATATTAAATGAAATCACTAGGAAAAGATGAATAAGAAACAAATGATCCCAAATGCAAAGAGAAAACATAATCATCTCTCATGATTACAAGAAGGAAAACCTGATTTCTTGAACAAGTTTAAGCCTCGTGACATTGACTCCGAACAAGTCTTACGAAAAGGATTTAGATAAGCGAAGCGGAAAATATTATTGAAACAAACCCTCCCTTTTGAAAATGCCTAGAGCGATCGTGGTATCCTCCTAATACACCAATGCATCTTGTTCCTAGAACAATTGCCACTAAAAGCAAGACATTAATTAGCCAATACGTTATATTTCAACTATTTGTTGATTTTGAGAAAACTTGCAAGAAAAGGATCACACCCATCGTATAACTCAAGGAGAAAGAGGTTTTGAACAAATGAAAGAATGTTATTTAATCGAGGTCATGCCCTTCTTTAAACTTCTAAAAGAGCACTTTGAGAGTCTTAAAAGGGGTAGAAACCGATATTAAGGGTATGGAAAAGGAATTTGATGCAATGGTTGTCAAGTTAGTGACTATGGCGCGCAATCAAATATAATGAGATTGAGAGAAAGAACCGCATACATTAAATGAGAATCTTATTCTCGAATGTGTTGCTCAAGATGTCTTTTTCATCGCTTCAAATTGCTCTATTAATGCTTCCAAATTTCATGAACTATCGCGGCCCCGAAAGTCTCCCATGATCGTGTCATTGAGCTTGAAAAACTAATTCTAAACTAAATGAGAAAATTGAACCGGATGATCATGACAATTTGTTAAACATTTTTCTAAACTAGAAGTTGAGTATTTTAATCTACAACTAAAATATCAACATCTCAAAGAAAATGTCAAAACTTCAAATATCAAGACATCTTCGATGCTCCGTAGTTTGATGCGCTTTTCAAATTAACAAACGAGATGAACAGATTCTAGCTCGGTGTAACACGATCGTAAAGTTGAAAGCCCAAATCTCTCAATTAAAGGGTCAAACGAACAATATGACAGCTCCCAAATGCCTCCTCCTTAGATTCTCGTAATTCTCAAACGTTTCATCTTCAAAACCTAGTAAATGCTTTACAAAAGGAAAACGAAATTTTCTAGAAGAAAATGAAAAGGTTAAACGCCACTCAATGAGTTGTTTGAATCAATTAAAGTCACTCAGAACAAAAATAACTAACAAATAACTTCATTGCAAAAGGAAATTGAGAACTGAGGAGTCGTGTAAAGGGAAAATGCCAATGATCAATGGGGAGAATGTTGTATCTAAGGTTCACTCGTAATAAATCGCTTTATCGTGACATATGTCCCCTCACCTAAGGAACAACAAACTTGCCATTCAAACATATTTCTCATCCCTTAAGGATTGCTTAGAATGCTGCGTGAGATTGTTGAAGAGGATAAGCTAGAGAAACCTCATGATAATGCAATTGGACATGCATGCTCATATGCCAAACGATCTCAAGAAATCTTAGAATGCTTGATCACTATATGCCCAAAGACATTAGTGAGAGAGTTAACCCTTTGATTCCATGCTCAATGCCTAAGGCCAAATATGATATGCACTCTACTCCCAATGTTTTGAAGGAGAGCCATAATGTACCCTTGAGTAGTTCAGATTCTAGATCCGTCAATGCTAGGAAAGAGAACTCAAATGTGCCTTCTAGGAGTACTAATCTCAAGACATCTAGCTTTATGAAAGTGAACCGTAGTGCACCGCATGTAGTTCGTGATCCCAAAGACATCTAAACAGTGGTAAAGAGTAGTAAACAAACTAATGTTCCCATTCCCTCCAGAGTAATCGGTGACATTAAAGGGAGGTGTCAAAGTCTCAAGACAATACAAGGAATGATAGGACCTCTCAAGCTAAGAATGCGACCGAAGAAAGTAGAAGAACAATCTAGGAACCTTAAGTTTGAATCGAATAAAACGAATCGTGTTGATTCTAGTATTAGCCATAGGCGCATCAGAATTAATTCAATTCGATACTATTTGCAAAACTTGTACCGATGATTGCTTGAATTCGCTTTCTAATCATGGTTGTGATGTCAATGTTTTGCCTAATGATGTTAATTGTCCAGCTAATATCGTTAATGCTAAAATTCATGCTAAAAAGGCTAAAAGGCAAAAGCGAAAGAAAGTTAAAAACAAAGGAAACCCACTGTGAAGAACATTCTGTAATAGGTTTTATTGGATACACTTGGTCATAAGACCAATCGATAATGCCCACTAGAAAATGGATGCTCACCGGTAGAACTATTCCCTTAAGTAGTCACACCGTAAATGTGGCTAATACACACTAGTATTGCATCTACTCACAATGATTCCATTACCTCACCGTCTGATATGAATGCTTCTATTTCGATGCGGGTGTTCCAACTGCTACTACTAACCAAATGGAACCCATTCTTGCATGGGGATCCCAATTATCCGCTTATCCATTCTTGTTCATGTTCAACCGCAGATCGCTCAAATCGCTCGTGGTACTGGACTCAGTCGCTCCAAGCATACGACCGAGACCGGTCATGCTCATGAACTCGCGAGCAAATTCATCGGATCGTTAGATTTGGTAATGATCATTTCGGTGCTATAATGGGTTATGGAGATTATGTTGTTGGTAATAGTGTCATCTCGAGAGTGTATTATGGAAGGTTTAGGTCATAACTGCTCTCGCTGGTCAATTCGTGATTACGATCTAGTAGCCTTCGAAAACATACCGCTTTGTTAGAGATCTTAACGGTAAGGAACTGCTGAAAGGAACTCGTGGCTCAAACCTTTACACCATCTCTATCGATGACATGATGATGGCATCTCCAATCGCTTGTTATCTAAGGCTTCAAAACAAAGTCATGGTTATGGCATCGTCGCCTCAATCACTTGAACTTCGCACCATCAACGATCTTTCCGAAAGGACTTAGTTGTAGGTCTACCTAGACTAAAGTATGAAAAGGATCATCTTTGTTCAAAGATGTCAATCGGGAAAAAGCAAGATGTTTGCCCATAAATCCAAACCTACTAACTCGTCACGTAAGTTCTTCATATGATTCATATGGATCTATGTGGACCAATGAGGGTCAGAATATCTGGGAAGAAATATGTGTTAGTTGTAGTTGATGATTACTCTAGATTCACCCGGTCAAGTTCTTAAGGACAAAGGATGAAACTCCGATATCATCATCAAACTCATCAAACACCGCAGAGTTCGACTCAACAAAACGTAATTATCGTAATGCATAATGGAACCGAGTTTGTCAACAAACAACTTAGTGAATTCTATGAAAGCGTTGGAATCAGCCATCAAAGAAGTGTTCCACGAACCCCTCAATGTACGGTGTAGTTGAAAGAAGAAATCGACTTGTTGAAGTTGCTAGAACAATGCCGATCTACTCAAAGGTTCCAATGTTTCTCGGTCAAGCTATTGCCACGCATGCTTACACAAAATCGCCCTCGATTCACACTATTCATGGAAAACTCCATATGAACTTGTCCACAAGCGTAAAACCTAATCTATCTTCCTTCGTGTGTTCGGTGCATTGTGCTATCCAACTAATGAGGGTCAAGACTTAGGCAAACTTAGGGCCAAAGTCGACATTGAGTATTTGTAGGATATGCATCAAACAAAAAGGGATACCGAATCTACAACAAAAGAACCCCACAGATTCTAAAACTAAAAATACTCTATTCCATATCATATTATTTGAGAGTTACACAAACTTAAGTTTTACGGAGATGAAGATGAGGACGTTCATAATCACGTGAAGAAGTTATCCACTTGTCCTCTCTTTTCAATGTAAGAGATACCCGAGCTATTCGGTCATCGCAAGGATTTTCCTATGACTCTTCTTGGAACCATGAAGAAATGGTATAATAAACTCCTAGTGAATGTAAAAAGGCATGGGGTAAACTAAGAAAAGAGTTCGTCCAGCAATTTTGCCCTCCTTAAAAAATGGCCAAACTTCTTGGTAAAATCTATTAATTCGTCCAAGTTGGAGAAGAAACACTTCACCAGGCATGGGAGAGATTTAATGAGCTACTCTATCGATGCCCCACCCATGATTTGAACAAACATCAGATCGTCTACATCTTCTACCGAGGAATTAATGCGCTAACACGAGAACTGCTCAATTCCCCAAGACCTATACCTAGCATGACTCCTGACTAAGCCTTGGAATATATTCAACGAATTGCTGAACATTGCTACAAATGGCATATGGATACAGGGTACGGACCAAGAGACAATTTTGATCCTAAGGTAATGAAGACGATAGCAAAACAAGATTACAATTATGGGGAAATTTTCAAAGAACGAAGGTTAGAAAGAGAAGCTGAGGCATGTAGGGTTGAGAAGGTTAAAAGTGTATTTGAGACTAAGACCGGGAGCAATCTTGAGAAGAAGATTCTTGATCACATCAAGGAATCAAGAAAGCGTGATGATAGGATTGAAAAGATGATGAAAATATTCATGGATAATACAGTCTCTTCTCTCAAAATTCACGATGATAGGATTAAGAGATTGGAGAAAAGTGTTAGCTCATGTTCAGAAGCCATCTCTGATTACCTAGCAGCTCGGGAGGAGGAAGTTGTCCACACTGTAGAAACTATCCTTGAAGAACCAATGACCTTTGTGGAAAAAGTTAAGCGACGAATCAGCATGGAAAGACAGTCACTTCTGAACCAAGCTTCTCCGGTAAACTTCCCTAGCAATAATTCCTTTAAGACTAATCAGACTGATATTCCGCAGGAATTAAGCAATGATGAGATAGTTCACCTCAACGAAAGATGTTCAGCGGTTTTGAGAAACGAGCTACCACAAAAGGAAAAAGATCCAGGATGTTTCACTCTCCCTTGCTTGATCGGGAGTCTAAACATGTGTAATGCCCTAGCTGATCTTGGAGCTAGTATTAGCATAATGCCTCGTTCGATGTTTTTGCGTATGGGGATTGGTGACCTAAAGCCGGCCAAGATGAAAATTGAAATGGCAAATTGATCTATGCAATCGCCGTTGGGCATCGTTGAAAATGTGTTGGTGAAGATTAAGAAATTCCTTTTCCCAGATAGATTTTGTGATTCTTGACATTCGGAAGACAACAGAATATACATCATTTTAGGTAGGCCTATGCTTGCCACTACCCATACTAAGGTGGATGTCTTTCTTTGGAAAGTTAACTCTTGAAGCTAATGGAGAAATTGCAATGTTCGGACCTAATAAACACTTGTCAACCCCGAAAAGGTATGTGCAATTGACCCGATGGCGGTTTTGGTGATGCTTTAGAAGAATTTCTTAGCGAGCCCCCGGATCCTGGCGAGGTTCATTCAGGGAGAGATTTTGATGTTTTCGTCTACTTTGAGAAAGAGGATAATTTAGGGATCAGTGATGAGGACCTCTCAAGTGACGTCTAGATGGACCATTGGCAAGATAACTCTGTTAAGGCTTTTTCGCAAACCAATCAACCTAGATTTCATGAGGTAGGAACCCGCATACATCATAGAAACCCCTATTATCTCAAGATCTCATGCAAAATCAGGTTCATCGACTTCCACCCATTTATTGACACTACTTCCCTAGTAAACATCATGTTGAAAGCATGCTACAACCGAGTTATTAAGAAAGAATTAGAATATAAGGGGAATAACTTTCTTGGGTTTGCAACTAACATCCATGTCTTCGTTGGAACTCATTCATTTTTGGTGGACTTTATGGTTTTAGACGACGTAAGTGAATTTGTGGAAGATGGACTTACGGGAGTAATTTTAGGAAAGCCTTTTCAGGAAATGTCGGGTTTAGATAAAAATGAAAAAGAAGGGTTAGTATGGTTGAAGATAAACGATGATAAGACTATTTTCAAAATGCCAAGAACGATCAAGAACTTTAAAAATTGGACCAAGAGGCAGTTGAGCCAAGCCCAACCACTGCTCGATATCAGTGAGGAAGACAAAGAAAAAGGTATTGAACACCCTTACCAGAAAATCAAGAGTTTCTACTCAGGCTGTTTAGAATTAAGGGACGACTACAAACGGGATGAGAATTTGGTAAGTTGGATCCAACGTGGAGATTGCCATATCTACGAAATGACCAACAAGCACAGGTAGCCCGCGGCTCTGAGTCTAACTTAAAGACTCGTAAATAAAGAAAAGTGCTCTTTCGGGAGACAACCCGAATTATCCCTTTCTTTTATTTTATTCCATTTATGTAGGGTTTTGTGTTTTCTAACCATTTTTGCAGGAAACGAAGAAGTAATTGATGTTGTAGTTTGCTGATCTGACCAGAGTTACGGCGTAATTCATCTATGTGATTACGCCGTAACCAACTTTTTGCAGCAGAATTCTTGACGCATTACTAATTACGGTATTACCATCTCGTAGTTACGCCAGAACCACTCGCTTATGACTTATGACGGGTTTTGCCGATTCACGGCGAACTCCTCAAAAGAGTTCTGAAGTAACCTTCCTATCTTTAATTCTTTCATTTTAAAACACAATAACCTTGTATTAGTATTTTAAATGAACTTTGTGGGTGTGTTCACAGAAACCCTCACGAGACTTTCACTCGTCCACTTGGGACACCAAGTGGTTTAAAAGCTTGTTGCATATGCTAAATGCAACCGTGATTCCTACGAAGAGTTAGGTTTGTTTTTCATTTTCATTTTTTAGAATTATGCTTGTCGGTAGTGTGATTTCGAGGATTGAAGTTTGTTCTTGATGCTTATACGAAGGCACGTCTTTTCGTGGGCCTTCTTTCTTTATGGAGCAAATTGGGGAAGTTCTCGCCTAATTCTACTTTTCTCTTCACCTTTATTTAATGCATAGTACAAAAGGGACTTTGTACAATTCAAGTGGGGGACGGGAGTAGAATTATCTCTTGAACATTATTTTGCCCTCGTTTTCTAGTTTATTTTGAAAAATTATGCCATTTTAAAATTTTGACATGTTTTTCTTAACCTAACTAGATTAGACCTTAGCCGAGCACATACAACCCTTGATACTATATGGTGAGATTAGCCTTATCCGTTTCCAATATTTTCCCCCAAATCCACCAAATTATGAGTGTGCGGGTAGCTTGTAAACTTTAGAACTTGGCCTTTGCATCATTTCGAGACCATAGACGAGGTATGTTGAGTTAGCTCGATGTATTTAGACTTTTCAGTTTTAGAAGGCATTATTATAGGATTATCACCCAAATAGCCTACCATTGTGTGTCTATCGATTAGTCACCTCGACTTCTCGACCCCTATGTGAAACCCTTTTGTTTCACTCACCTTTAATGCAAGATACCCCTAGATACACCCATCTGAGCCATTCCTTTCATTTTGTTTACCCAATATATTGTTTCGATACACCTATACACCTTAGCCTACCCTGTAGTCTTTATTTGTGATTGGGAAGTCATCATTTGCCTAAGTTCAAGGTTCAAGTGGAAAGGTTCGAAATCACGGTTTCATCGACAACATTCACGAAGATCATTGAAGACCCCAATTCCCATTGTTCATCTCAGTGGGGGATATTAAGTGCAATGTTATAAGCACTATGTTATGAACTTTATAGATTTAGTATCGAGGAGGCCACCTCGGTCACATTTGAATATTGGAGTTGGAGTTATACCAATCAAGAAGAAAAGGTAGTGTGCCCATCACGACGCCCTCTAATGACACATCTACCTTGCATTTCATGATCCGGTCTCTAGACTTCTAAGCTTGAACTTTGGGCGGACGGTAAGTGGTGATGACTTAGTTATAGATTTAGACTACACCTTGTTTTCATTTTACACCAATTATATATCTCATGTCTTATCCTACCCTTTAGTCATGAAGCGTGTCTAGGTGATGCAATGAGCAATCTTTGGTGTCTTGGCCATGGATTTGGTCATGTATCATTGTTTTTGTCCACTTCACCGTGACATGTTAGTAATGACGAGTCACCCTTAACCTTTGTCGTGTCTACCCATATTGTCTTCGAGAATTGTTTAGCCCTTAACTCTAGTGGTGGAGATTTGTGTAACCGCCAAGCTTATGATAGAATACATGCTATTCTTGTGCGATTGATTGATCACCACGAAATTGACACTTAGAATAGTTGAGAGATTTGAGTGTTTGTTCCCTTCGTGAGGTGTTCGGCTTTGTTTTATTCTAGCATAAGGGATTTTAAACTCATATTTTCCGTGTTTTGGGAGATATCTTTTAGGAATCTATCTAATAAGATCTACTTGAGGGCAAGCGAGTTCAAGTGGGGGATATTTGATAACATCAAATAGTCACGAATATTAAGTGTCAATTTCCCAGATAATGCTTGTAATTTATATCATTTATATGGATTTACGCTTGTTTTCCATTGTTTTCCACTTCGGGTAAATTACGAGCATTGGAGCTAAAGAGACGCGGGCGGAGAAATATCAAAAGATTTATCATAGTATGCTGACTTTGAAGAAGTTACGGCGTAACTCATCTCTTAC
Organism: Chrysanthemum lavandulifolium; assembly: GCA_022545495.1. Taxonomy (NCBI): domain Eukaryota; kingdom Viridiplantae; phylum Streptophyta; class Magnoliopsida; order Asterales; family Asteraceae; genus Chrysanthemum; species Chrysanthemum lavandulifolium. The sequence continues at coordinate 187,498,501 of CM040240.1, forward strand.
ATTACGTCGTAACTATTGCGTGACCCAGAAAACCAACTCATCAGAAGGTTACGGCGTAACTCTCCCCAAAGGCTACGACGTAACTCTATTAGGTCAAATGAGGTTCCACGACGCTGTTAACTACGCCGTAACTATTCCATCAACTACGGCGTAACCAAGTTTATTGAAGACTATGGCGTAACCACTAATAAGGTTACGCCGTAACTAGCAGATCTAGTGCAAAATATGGAGGAATTGAAGGTTATGACGTAACTCTTGTTATAGTTACGCCAGAACCCGATCCGCCTATAAATACCCACTAATTCCAAATTTCTAATCATACCATTCCACACACAACAACCGGATAACGTGGGAAAAAGCTCAAGGCGGGTCTAGAGGAGCATACTGAGTCGTCTCCAAGGAGAAATCACTCCCTACGATAAGCATTAGCATTTTATATTTTCTTTACTTTCAATTCATGTATTTCGTACCTTTGAATATTGAATTGGTTTGTATGATTAATATGAGTGGCTAAGCACCTCTTGGTGCTGGCCTAGTTATGATTCCTTAATTGTTTTGTTTGCGTTTACATTACTTCCACACAATTATTTCTAAGTGTATGCATGCATAGTTTATTGGTAGCCACCCTTGGTTCGGTAGTTTTGAATGGCGGTAGAGGCCAATTGCCTAGGAGATATGACCAACCTGACCCTAGGTGAGCGGATCGAGATGGGAAGGGTAAGATATGACCAACCGACGACCCTTTCTACTTGTGCGATTTGACCAACTGATCTCCTACCGTTTGGATGAACTTAAGAATTAGGGGGTGAGTGTTTAAGTTGCTAACGCCCGAGCACTCACTATTATAAATCTAGCATGTAGCGGTACTTAATGACTTGGCTTAGGGGACCAGGAACAACAGGACTTATAAAGGGACACCTGACTTCTCCTGTGGTGGCATCTTTGCTGATAGGTTAGGGAGAATTGACCAAATACTGTCCTCTCTACTTTTTACCCACCTGAAGTAATTGGAAGTAAGTAGACGTAGACATAACTAGCTAGGAGGATTAACTAGGTTAGCACCACTCTCCTCTATTGATTTACCTTTTACCATTTATCTGCCTTTATTTGCTTTATTCTGCTTTAGTAGTTTAATTAATTAATTCCCTACCGAAACTATTATTAATCTGTGACACCTAGACTTAGTAATAATCCAACACACATAGCTCTTGGGACGACCTCGGCTTTACCGATTTCTACACTACACACGATCGGGTACACTGCCCGTTAGTGCACTAGGGTAGACCATAGGTATAACGAGACTTTATAAATATTAAAACCTGGTCAGTAAAACCTGCATCATGAGCCAAAAGTATTTGAGCTATTCCGCTGGCTCACGCCATTTGTGATTGATGACGTACCCTCCGATCAGGTCGAAGGACTCCCCTTCGACCTCAGTTGAATTTGCATTACGAAGGCCCAAGTCTTTCTTCCTAAGTCGTTGGTGGCGTAAAATCATTCATCTTTGACATGGTTTCCAATTGGGAATTCACCAACCGAAGGCCTATGCCCTTCGGGGTCTTCTCTTGAAGACACTAAAACAAAGGAGAACATTCACTTGGTCTTCCCCCATGTTCCCACTATCTCCTTAGCTTCCCCGCCAAGATAGAGAGAGTGGGGATGAAGCCCTAGCGGTTACCACCAATCATGGGACACCCCCATGATCTCCGAAACGTGCGCAAACACTCTCCAAGCTTATTTCTCTATCTAAAAATAGGTTGGATGAGTCATTTCAATGGTATATTCACTCAACATAATATTTCACATACTTTACATTACTTATAACACATAGCACATACTTACTCTCACGCCGGAGATGGTTCGCAGGGTCCAACCTCTGCGCAATCACTTAACGAAGTGTCTATTATTTCTTATTGCATATTGGCTACAAGTTTGGCGCAAGCATATCACCCTCATACCCTTGATCACCATCAAGGCCCAGTCGTCTAATTATTGTACAATCAGTGGCGCCATCCGTGGGACCCGTTACAATTGGTCTCGTTATTCCAAACTTATAACCAGTCAATCGCGCTCACTACTTTTACGGCATGAATTAAGGAAGAGAAGATACTCCCCCTCCGGGTTTCTCGACCTTGATACCAATCCCAGTCAACGATCCTAAAAACCTTCCCAACATAACTACGTCCACTTTCACCACACGATCTCACCTTGAAATAACTCCCAACAACCATGCTTCGACGTCAGCTAACCCCGAACCAGTAATCAGTCCTATGTTCATCGAAGCGCTAGAGTCCTTATTGAGGGCTCGAAGGAGGAAAGCTCGGAACGTAGAAATGCGGAGGGAGTTTGAATACTGTAGTGATGAGTAAGACGAAGAGATAGAAATGGAGACTAGGCCCTCGGCTTCTGGGGCTACACTCCGATCTTGAGGTAGGATCTCCGGAAGTCGAAGGCGAGTGGGAGATCGGTGGGTTTCAAGATGTTCGGAAAGGGCTCGACAAGAAGAAGGAACGATGGAAGGTTCCAATGGGAGGAGTCACCGAAGGAGACTACGGAGGTTAACTTGCCACCACTCTTGGCGGCCCATCCGGGAGAAGCTGAGGCGGGTTTCATTGCGGCCTTCTCACGCATCCGGCGTAGAAGGCAATCCACCTCAAATGAATGGGGATGAAATCTTCCTCCTCATGGTATGTACCATCCTTTTCAGGCTCAATCTTATCCCCATGGGATTTACCCCCCACCTAATGGGCAGACTAGCAACCCTAGCTTTCCTCAACCATACGGAAACATGCCCTATGGGCAACCTATGGTATACCCTCCGTATCCTATAGGAAGTCACCCATCTTTTATACCTACTGCTTACCCTCCTTATGTTAACCAAAATCATGTCGGAGTACCTCCGAACCATAACCCATACAACACTGTCCCCACTTACATGCCACCTTACAACTGCCTCTATTCAGAGCCCATGGGTTCCACAACACCCTTTGTAAGATGGATAGAAGACTACCATCTACCCGAAGGGTTGAAAATGCCCTCACATATTGGATGATGGGAAGGGGGACCCGGATAATTTCTTACATCTGTTCGAAGGGGATATTAGAATGCAGAAATGGGTTATGCCAGGTGCTTGCCACATGTTCACATATACCTTGCTAGACTCCGCTCGTATATGGTAGAACGGGAAAAAAGCAGGTAGCATAGTGAATTAGGATGATCTCAAGGCCAAGTTTAGATCACACTTCAGCCAGCAGAAAAAGTTCACGAGGACTCACCTGACAGTACACAACATCAAGCAGAGGGAAAACGAGAACACCAGGGCTTTCGTTACTAGATATACTTATGACACCTTGAAGATTCTGGGTCTACATGAAGACCAGCGCATCTTTGGTTTTGTACATGGCCTACGAAAGAAGTCTGGTTGAATTCCTATCCACTGACCTTCCCGCAACATACAAAGGCTTAATGGAGAAGACGTACACCTGGATCGAAGCTAAAGAAGTGTCCACTAATGGGGCTCCGTTCGAAAGTAAAGAAAGTCACAGCAAGATCCCAAAGCACTCTTCGTGGGAAGGGTCCAAAAACAGACACAAAGGCAGGGACATGTTTACACCCTACAACAAAAACATCAACCACGGACTCTTGGCAAATCTGTCTAAATCTCCAAGGGAAATACTTGCTACGGAAAGGGCTGTGAAGGCCTTCGATCCTCCACCTCGTTTGGCAAGTAGAGGAAGAAGCAGGGATACATCCATGTATTGCTAAGTCTCTCAAGGATGTACAAAGTTTGAACGGAAAGCTAGCAGCCCTCAGCAGATTCATATCGAAAGGTTCAGACAGATCCTTGCCATTCTTCAAGACACTTAAAGGATGCACGGATAAAAAGATGTTTCAATGGAGCATGGATGCAGAAGCTTCCTTTCAAAAGCTTAAGGAGTTCATGGCAATTCTACCCACACTTACCGCCCCCGATCAAAGATGAAGTGTTATTTATGTACATCGCAGCCTCCTTCAAAAGCATCAGTGTTGTTTGGTTGGTGGAAAGGAAAAGAAGCAAATCCTATCTACTTTGTTTGTAGGGTTCTGTGAGTCGAGCTAAATTACCCGAGTTGGAGAAGTTAATCCTAGCTTTGGTTCATGTTGCGGCGCGCTTGAAGGTACTTCCGTGCTCACCCATAATAAAGCTCACCGACAAGCCAATTAAGCAAATACTTTCGAGCGTAGAAACGGAAGAATAGCTAAATGGGCTATCGAGCTAGGAGAGCATGAAATTGAGTACAAGGGTAGGAACTCGGTCAAAGGGCAAATACTGGCAGACTTTTTAGCAGAAACACCGTTCGAACCGAAGCAGGACAACAAAGTTGCTGACAAGAAGCCTGCGAAGATGGTCAAAGGGTGGAAGCTTGACACGGATGGGGCCTCCAGCTCCGACGGATCAGGTGCAGGGTTGATGCTAGTTAACCTTGAAGGAAAGGAATATACTTATGCACTCCGCTTCGAATTTGATGCTACTAATAATGAAGTGGAGTACGAAGCCTTGCTAGCAGGTCTCTGATTGGCTAAAGACATGGAGGTAGAAGATTTGACTAGTTTTGTTGACTCACAACTGGTGGCCAACCAGATCAAGGGCTCCTACGAAGCAAGACAACCTGTCATTAAGCAGTACCTGGATAAAGCCAAGGAGATGCTCGAAGGATTCACTTCCTACGACATAGAGCATAATCGAAGAAACCAAAACAAAAAGGCAGATGCACTTAGCAAACTGGCATCAATGGCATTCGCTCACTTAACTAAGGAGGTTCTCGTCGAAGTGTTGGCAGAAAGGTCCATCGTCCGAAAGGAGGTGTCTGACGATACTGGAGGAAGATTCAAATTGGATGACTCCGATCAGAGAGTACTTAATAAGTGGCATCTTCGCCGGGAGGATCGAGCTAGCACGAAGGTCCGCATCAAAGCACCACAGTACAGGATCATGGGGAATTACCTATACCGAAGGTCTTTCTTGTCTTTATGGCTCTGTTGTGTAGGACCTAGGCAAGCCTCCAACATAATTCAAGAAGTGCACGAAGGGTCTTGCGGGCTACAAGCAAGTCCTCGCTCCGTTGTTTCTAAGATCATGAGGATAGGGTACTATTGGCCTTCGATGCACATGGACGCAGTGGAAATTATCCAGAAGTGTGAAGCCTGTCAAATCCATTCAAGAGTGCCAAGGCTACCAAAACAAGATATGACCTCCGTGACATCCGCATGGCCTTTCAGCCAATGGGGGATAGATATCGTAGACCCTCTACCAATTGCTCCCGGAGGGGTAAAGTTTTTTGTCGTAGCCGTCGATTACTTCACAAAATGGGTCGAAGCCAAGCCCTTAGCATCAATCACAGGGAGGCATATGGAAAAGTTTGTGTGGGAACACATCATTTGCCCGGTTCGGAGTACCCCATATCATCATATCAGATAACAGGAAGCAGTTTGCCGAAAGAGTGTTTCCCGTGTTTTGCAGAGGCCTGAACATAAAACAGTCCTTTACCTCCGTTTACCATCCTCAAGGTAACGGACAGGTGGAAGTTACTAACAGGGACATCATCCAAGGCATAGAACGAAGGCTCGGTTACAGCCACCATGGTTGGGTGGATGGGTTACCCCAAGTACTTTGGGCCCACAGAACGCACACAAAGTCAAGTCATGGGAAGACACCTTTTAGCTTGACATATGGCACATAAGTTGTCATTCCTTCGGAAGTAAGTGTCGAAACAGAACGAGTCATGAACTTCGAAGCAACATACAAATAAGAAAGAATCCACAGCAATCTTGACCTACTCGAAGAAAGAAGGGAAATAGCCTCAATAAGGGAGGCTATCCATAAACAAAAGATTGAAAGGTACTACAACAGCAGGGTTCGACCTTCGACATTCAAGCCAAGAGAATACGTCCTCCGACACAACAAAGGCAAGTAAAGTCGAGTATCGGGGTAAACTAGGGCCTACAGGAAGGGCCCTCGTCAGAACGGAAGCATATTGCAACGGAGCCTACAAGCTGGAAACCCTTGATGGTGACGCTATTGATAGGACCTGAAATGGCACTACCCTTCGTAAGTTTTACATATGAAACTTACAATGTCTAAGGACATTTTTTAATTTGCTTTCAATCAATGTATTTGCATTCTTCTCACTTGGGGAAAGAAGCATTAATGGTAGGCGTCTAGTATTCATTTTTTAAAATGATGTAGTCCTCCCTACCCACTTAATGATATAACACATTTCCCTCAAATCTCTTGTTTCGTTCAATACAACAAAGATTTGTCCACCAAGTTGTTTTATAAGTTTCAATGTCGAAGGGATGTACAAAGACTAACAATACGTCTTGCTCATATGCTTAACATCCATCTCAACTTCACATTAACTTTCCTACGTGGTCTTAAGGTATTCCAAGCCTTTTGCTACCCAAAGGATTAAGATGGAGTGGGTCGAAACCCTCTGTCAACAATTAAATTATACGATTGCTATATTCTTGGTGCAGAAGTAACACACAATGAGGCTATGCATCTACCATACGCCTTAGGTTGTAAACATTTTACGTGCAAATGAAACGTAAAGAGAAGAATCAAAGTTAAGCAAAGTATAGGCCCTAGTGGCCATCATGTAAATATTCATTCATAACTAGTCTAACTAGTCCAAAAGGCCGCAGCCTTAACGATCAACAAGAAAATATTGTCTTAGGCTGTAGCCTTCACCACATACATAAAAGTAAATTGTTTCATCAGGCATCATGCCTTGAAAGAGACATAAAGACATATTTTTTAAACTGGGTACATACCACCCTGGAGGATCAAATAACTACCACATGGTAGCCTTCATCATACCTTGGAATGTGTTGGATCAGCAGAGCCTGAGGATGGGACCTTTAGAGATGGTGTCTTCTTGGAAGGAGAAGCAGGTTGAACTTTCTCTGGCTTCTTTGCCAACGAGTCCTCAATGGAGGCCGTTGGGTCCTTTGTAGCCTCAGCAAAGAATGGGAACTCTGCAGTGGACAAGGCATTGCCTGCATCATCGTACTCCTTCTCGTGGGTTGCCCTATAGTATGGAACACTTGCAAGCTCCACCGGTTTACCTGTCTTGGCTACCTCCTCAAGAGTAGTGCATTTGCCATGAAACATGGCTGCATTCACCAACTTCTCAATCATTATGCCTAGATCGTCACTATGATACAACTCCATAGCAATATATGGGATAACTTTGGTCACCAGATCAACCTTGTCTTTCTTGAGCATTTTAAGACGAAGATCCAACCCATCCACTTTTTCCCTAAGCCTGATCTCTTGGTCAATCAGCTTTGCCATCTCTTCTTCAAGGCCTCCACACTTGGTAGTCAAAATAGAAATTTGCTCTTTGTAGCCTATGACCTTCGTGCCTTCGAGAGATATCCTGCTGCACTCAGCCTGGCTTTCGGCTAACTGACCCTTGAGCTTCTCCACATCTGCCCGGAGATCTTGGACCAGAGGATTTTTGTTGAAATTTTCCATAGCATCCTCACACTTTACCTGCAGGTCTGCGTATTGCTTGTCCCTAGCCTTCTCCCTGGCAAGCATGATGTCCATCTCTTCCCTAGCCTTGGTGACAGCACGAAGAAGCTCCCTTGTCCAAGTGTTGAGCTGGTTATCCAATATCCATTGTCTCACATAGCTCTTATCATGAAGGTCGCATAGCCTTTCCAAAGACATGTTATCCATCACCCCCTTCCAGCTAGATGGGGTCACACGCTCAACGAGCAAGTGGCAAGCTAGGGGGACGGATGCTCCTTCGTATCAGGGAGTCCTGCAATAGAAACAAACTTATTAGTTTAACACAATATGCAACTAATTTTTTGCAACAGGGAAGAAGACTTAGCATGAATGTCATCAGTGTTGGGCCCTTCGATGGCTGGAAACACCACAGCCTTACCCTGAGCACTCTTTTACCGTAGTTCGAGAGGAGGAGGGGCAAGATAAGCTTCTCTTCGATGCGAGACTTTGCGACCTTGAGCTTGTACCTTTCACGCTTGTACTTATCTCGCTATACCGGAGGATCCAACGATTGCCGCTGTTCCTCCGAGGTGGTCATCTGAGTCCGCCACATTCTCAACTAACGGTCTTCAACCTCCACAGGCTCCTTTTCTTTTGTAGGAGGAGCAGTGACACATGCTCAATTGGTTGGGCATCAACATCGTTATTGTTAACTGAAACTGAAGGAGAACCTACACCGTAGCTAACTTCATTGGCTTCCTTGGGAATGAAGCTCACTTCATTGGCACCACCAGCAACAACGAAATTTCGGAATGACATTTCTGCAAAAAGGAAGGAAACAGATAAGTATCAGAAAGATAAGTTCCTATAGCTTATTTTAATTAGAAATTTACATACTTTCTCCACAACAAATAATTTCGGGGATGTAACGGAGACCCTCCCAACTTTCAAGAAGGCCACCATAAACAAGATTGGCTCGGAAAGGTCCGCAATCACCGGATGGCGAGCTAGGCGTTGATACAAGGGATTCCTCCTCACGGTATAGGGCGGGGATCGTAAAATCTCTTCTCATCAAAATGAAACTCTTGGTTTAGCAACGCAGGTATTGTGGAGGTACAATTGTATCTTGAATGTAAAAGAATTTCCTTTCAGTTTCGATATTTGTAAAGGCTTCTCAATCGAATGGGCACATCCTTTCACCCTTTTGGCCAATGTCGACCGGTCTCCTCGGGGTAAAGATTCACAAACCCTCTAAGCACACCAAGACGGTTCAAACCCATACGCTTTACACATGACAATGTATGTTGTGAGCTTGGCTAGGCCAAAAGGGTTAAACCTAGACATGTGTACTTCATAGTATTGAAGGAGTTCTAAAATTAGGGGATGCAAAGGTATCCTTAAGTTGGAGGTGGTGAATGCATGTGTATACAAGCCTACATAATTCTTTGGAGCATCATAAATACCTTGCCGTTCTTTGGGTAACATGATCTTATACTATTTGGGAATGAGATAATCGGTAAGGAAGGCTTTAAGCTCTTCCCTGGTCAAGGTACAACCTCGTTCCCTGATTACAAACTTACTATTGGCAGCCATAGAACTTTTAATCAACAAAAAAGTACTGAAAACGTAGTGATACGAAGGAATACTTTACATTTTTTGTTCGAAAGCTTGCTCGGAAGACAGCTTAGTAGGTGTAATTTTTGGGCAAGGGATAAAAAATGAGTTAGGGTTTTGCTATTTTGATTTTATATACCCTCTTGCATCTAACATCCTAGCCCTACACGTGTCCTGTGAGATCACCTAACTTCCGGATTTCAAATCCTTTTAAATTTTGAAGGACGTTTGAATTTACCGAGATAGAGGTGGTTAGGATAAGTACTACGCATTAATTACGCGATCAACTATATCCACTTTCATCTTCGTTCAATTTCGTGACGGAGGAGAGGTTTCAGATATATTTTTGAGTCGTAAGCAATATTTCTCGCTCGTACATATCACTTTCGACCGGGGCTTGATGACGTACCCTCGGATCGGTCGAAGGACTCCCGCGAACTCGGTTGAATTTGCATTACGAAGGCCAAAGTCTTTCTTCCTAAGTCATTGGTGGCGTAAAATCATTCATCTTTGACATGGTTACCGGTTGGGATTCGCCAACCGAAGGCCTATGCCGCTGGGGTCTTCTCTGAAGACACTAAGACAAAGGAGAACATTGACTTGGTCTTCCCCACGCTCCCACTATCTCCTTAGCTTCCCGCCAAGAAAGAGAGTGGGGATGAAGCTCTAACGGTTACCACAAATCATGGGACACCCCATGATCTCCGAACGCGTCTTGAAACACTCTCCAAGCTTATTTCTCTATCTATAAATATGTTGGATGAGTCATTTCAATGGTATGTTCACTCAACACGATTTCACATACTCTACATTACTTACAACACATATCACATACTCACTCTCACGCCGGAGGTGGTTCGCGAGGTCCAACCCTGCGCGAATCACTTAAAGTGTCTACTATTTTTATTGTAGATTGGCTACAAGTTTGGCGCAAGCATATCACCTCATACCCTTCGATCACCATCGAAGGCACAGTCGCATCTAATTATTGTACAATCATTTTTTTAGTGAGTGAGTGAGTATTTTTAGTGGGAATTTTGTGAGACCCAAATAACATGTTAGTGGTGTATTATGAGGGAGGTGTTTTAGTTATGAGAATTGATACTCGCACCATCAAAATTGATGCACATACCATAATATCACATCACTAATGCATATGTTACAATATGATATGTGCATAATTATGGTGTGTGCATCAATTTATGTGGTGTGAATATCACTCTCCGTTAGTTATTGGTGAGTTATTGAAAGGTGTATGATATGGCGCTGAGTTGTCATACCAATAATGTATTATTGGTATCCACGATACCTTGTGCTCTAACAAGAGCGGTGACAAGCTAGAGTTCTGTAATTTCTGCAAGTAATTTTAGTTACCTACCTATTGATTTCAAGTAAGTTTTTCATTGTTTTTGTTCACTTTGGTGTGACTAAGTAGTTCATACTATGTATATTTATTTCCAGAGGATGCGTTGAGGTTTTGTGATGCGTTTGATGGGAAGAATTGTGAGTTCTTTAAGAGTGTAAAGATCCACGTACTTTATAAGTTGTTACTCTTAATATAATTATTTATGAAAATTGTCATTGTACTTGTTAAGAAATTATTATTATTATTATTATTTTTTTGAACATAAGAAATTATTTATCAATAATTATTTATAAGTTGTTAAGAAATTATTTATTATTACACCTATTTACTAGGTTTTTTTCTAGTCAAAGTGTTTAGGGTGCATTTGTATTGAGGGTGTGAATGTGGGATTTGGAAGTAATTGTTAAATACAATCACAATGCGAGCATCCTACCAAGTGAAAATAGAAACAGAGCGTAAAGATCCACGTTCTTGTTACCTGTTTCTATTTTTGGGTCTTTGACTCTTGCACCGGTATTGGTGACTGCATTGTATAGTGGTTGTCATGCCATCTGGTTAACGTTAAAAACACATTGAATAGCTCTATTGTCCAAATGATCAAAAAGGGAAGAAGGAAGAAGTTTTGGTTTTTTCTTTATATTATTATAGGAGGAGAGTTATGGACTCATCTACATCATCCATAATAAAAAGAAATTAATGGCCGATATTAAAAACATTTTATTATTTCACATATTTTTTATAATTTAAATATCTCTTAACCGTTAATCGTTAAGCAAAAATAATTACACCATCGCGACGAAGTTTAATTATCTTTCTATGACAGGCGACTTTGATATCTTTCGAAAAATAAAAATCGACTTTTCACGTTTTTTTTTTTTTCAAATCTAAACTTTGAAATATCATATATGATTTAACACTAATTTGAAGATTAGATGTAATATTAGTGTTAAATCACATATGTAATATCATATGTGATACTAGTGTTAAATCATATATGATAAATCACATATGATATACATATCATATATGATTTAACACTAATATCACATGGGTATTCAAATTAGCGTTAAATCATATATGATTTTTTCATGCAAATTTCGATGAACGTAAAAAATGAAAAAAAAAAACTTTAAAAAAGCGTAAAAACACGAAAAAAATTTTGTTGTTGAAAATATATCAAAGTCTTTATCTCTAGAAAGATAATTAAATAATCGTTAATAATATATATTTTTTTCGACGATGATTAACGGTTTAAAGATATTTATATTTGAAAAAAAGAAGAAGATGAAAGTGGGTTTTTAAGTTGTGATTAATCTCATCCATTAGATCTAATAAAAATGGAGGGTGAATGTAAAAAGTTTTGTTACCGAATGATCTTAAATCTTATTATAGTACATGTACAATAATAATTTGTTAGTATTATTTACGCACAACAATTTGTTATTTTCGCGTATTCCACCTGAAAAGCTTATGATTTTGGCATAGAAGAGTTACGTTGTTGGTATTATTAAAACTATGAATATTACTTTTAATAGTTTCAGTATTTTTATTTTATTTTATCTATTTATTTATTTATTAATTTGAGGTGGAAGTGTTGAAACTCAAAAACCTAAATCAGGAAACCAAAACCAATTAGTCGATCGAATTTATTTATTAATTTATTAATAAATCAGTATTTTTATTTATTAATTTATGGTTACCAAATTTGTTTGACCATATTTGTATTTGATTAGTCATCTTTTTTATCCAAACTTTCATTCTACATCTTATTTTTGTAATTTAATAAACAGGTCTTAATAGGCAAAACAATAGAGAAGAATCTTTTAGACAGAAACAAAGCATGAAATGATGTTTTTTTTCGATGTTATTGGTAGAGAAGAACAAGTGTTATGCAGATAACAAGTTATGCTAGTAAACGTGTGCATGAATTTTTTTCTACAAGAGCTTTTCCAAGAGGGTGCAACTCCTCATTCATTGCTTTAATCCCTAAAGTCTCTAATGCCACTCTTGTTACGGATTTTCGTCCATCGGCTTAGTCGGGTGCCAATATAAAATCATTGGGAAAATTCAAGCAAATAGATTTAGGTGTCGTTTGTTTTTTCCCAATAAGCATTTTTTTTCCTCTTTTCACTTCTTTTATGCGCAGGAAAGCGATTTCATTTGTTTTTCGCGACATAAACGCTTCTTTTCAATTATTTCTTCAAATTTCGACATTATCTTTCACTTCTACCTCTTCTTTCACAACCCCTACATCTCTTTCTCAATATCTTACATCTCTTTACGTTTCGTCCGTCTTTTACGTTTTCGTACATTTTTTACGTTTTCACGGTTCTTTTACGTTTTACCCGTTTTTCGTTTCGCCTCTTTTTACGTTTCGCTTTCGTTTTTTACGTTTTCGTCCGTTTTTAAGTTTTCATTCGTTTCTTACGTCCGTTTTTACGTTTTCGTCCGTTTTCTTACATTTTCGCCCGTTTTCTTAAGTTTTCGTCCGCTTTATTACGTTTACGTTCGGTTTTTATGTTTACGTCCGTTTCTTATGTTTTCGTCCGTTTCTTATGTTTTCGTCTATTTTTTATGTTTTCGTCTTTTTTACGTATTCATCCGTTTTTTACGTTTTCGTCCGGTTTTTTACGTTTCGTCTATTTTCTTACATTTTTGTCCGTTTTCACATGCTTTTTTACGTTTTCATCTATTTTTATGTTTTGATCATATTTTACGTTTCACTTGTTTTTACGTTTTCTTACGTTTTGCATGCTTTTACGTTTCGTCTGCTTTTTATGTTTCGTCGGTTTTTTCCCCTTTTACGTTTCGGCCATTTTCACGTTTTCGTCGGTTTTATTACGTTTTCGTCCGGTTCCTTACGTTTTCGCCATTTTTGTACTTTTTTGTCCTTTTTACGTTTTCGTTCGTTTTTTACGTTTTTGTCCATTTTCTTACATTTTTACTGCTTTTTTACGTTTTCGTTCTTTTTTTACGTTTTCATCCGTTTTTTACGTTTTCGTCCGTTTTTACGTTTTAGTCCGTTTTTTATATTTTTATCTGTTTATTTTACGTTTCATCCACTTTCATATGATTTTATAAGTTTTTTGTACGTTATTTTATCTTACCTAACAAAACGTAAGATAATGTAAAAAAACGGATGAAAACAGAAGAAAACGTAAAAAAACATACGAAAATGTAAAAAACATAAAAAAAAAACCGAAAACGTAAAAAACGGTTGAAAACTTAAAAAGCGGCGAAATGTAAAAATGATGAAATGGACGAAAACATAAAAGGGACGAAACGGACTAAAGCGTAAAAACAAGCGGCGTAAAAAATGATGATAACGTAAAAACAAACGTAAAAAATACCGGACGAAAACGTGAGAGAATGGACAAAATGTAAAAATGGACAAAACGTTAAAAAACGATTTAAAATATAGAAAATGGAGGAAAACGTAAAAATAAACGCGTAAAAAGTAAAGCGAGGCGAAATGTAAAAACGGTGGAAAACATTAAAACATATGAAAGCGTAAAAAGCGGACAAAAGCGTAAAAAGGATGAAAACTTACAAACAAAGCGAAACGTAAAACGGACAAAACGGATCAAACGTAAAAACAACGAAACGTAAAAATGCGAAAACGTAAAAATATCAAAACGTAAGAAAACTAATGATCCATTTGACCCATATGAAAAAGGATTTATAGCACAAAAAACAATCGATATTGGTATATTTTGAACCATTATGTATTGTCTTTAATACTTCGTATTTTAAGCGATCGGTTGTTTTGCACTCAATAGCACAAAAAACTAGTGAAAAAGAAAAAAGAAAAAAAAAGTTACTTCAATAGCACAAAAAATACTAGTGAAAAAGAAAAAAGGTGAAAGAAAAAGAAGAAAAATGAAAGAAGTACTTCAATAGTACAAAAAACAAACGGTCTTCTTCTTGCAGATGAAGAGCTTATATGTACATCTTCTTTTGCAGACATGGTTTGCAGATGAAGAGGTAAAAGCTCTGAAAAACAAACGACACCTTAGTATGGTGATTGGTAGCTGCATAAGTCCGGAAGAATCCACTTTTATCAAGGATAGAAACATCCTTGATGGTCCTCTTGTTTTAAGTGAAATGATGGCGTGGCACCGCAAAAACAAGAAGAAACTTATGATTTTTAAAGTGGATTTTGAAAAAGCTTTTGGTTCTTTAAAATGGGACTTTCCGGATCTGGTTATGGACAAGATTGGTTTCGGTTGTAGATGGCGCTCTTAGACAAGGTGACCCCTTATCTCATTTCCTATTTATTTTGGCTATGGAAGGTCTTCACGCCTTTATTTGTAAAGCTATGAACCTGGGTATCTTTAAAAGTATCTCCATTGTTGACAATAATCTTCGTATTTCGCATCTCATGTATGATGATGATGTTTTCTTTACGGGTGAATGGTCGATTACGAACGCGCGCAATCTGCTTTGTATCCTTAGGTGCTTCTTTTTGGTATCGGGTCTTAAAATCAATGTTCACAAAAGCAATTTATTAGGTGTTGGGATGTCTAATGATGATATTCAAGCCATGGCCAATGTTATTGGATGTGATGCTGCCACACTACCATTCAAATACCTTGGTGTTCTCGTTGGGTGCAACATGTCTAGATGTTCTTATTGGGAGTCCGTTATTAATAAATTTTAGTCTAGGATTTCTCTTTGGAAGGCGCGTCTTCTTTCAGCGGGAGGACGTCTCACTTTAATTAACTCGGTTCTTGGAAGCCTTCCTCTCTATTTCATGTCGTTATACATGGTGCCGATCTCTGTTTGTAATAAACTGGAATCCATGCGTAATCATTTCTTTATCGGGGCTGACATGGGAGAGAAATAAATGACGCAAGTTAGGTGGAAAAAGTGCCTCGCTAGCAAGAATATGGGAGGGCTTGGTATTGGAAATATTTTCTCTCTCAATGTTGGGTTGCTCTTCAAGTGGATATGGAGGTTTCTTTGTAATTCTACTGATCTTTGGATTAAAGTGATTAAGGAGATGTATGGATTTCATGGAGGTATCTTTGATGAAAATATGCAGCGTTCCCATCTTAGTCCTCGGTGTGGTATTCTTTCTTCGATCAAGGCTCTTAAAAATAAAGGGATTGATCTTCTTTCTTTATGTTTTGTAAGCTTGGAAATGGCGTTTCCATTCGTTTATGGGATGATGTTTGGTGGGGTGATACTTGCCTTAAATCCCGTTTCCCGCGTATGTATCTGCTAGATACCGAGAGGAGCATTTCTATTGCTAATCGGGTTGGTCTTCATGATTGGAATCGAGTGCTTAGAAGGGTCCCGAGGGGTGGTGGAGAAGCGACTCAATTGGCAGACTTACAATCTTTTATTGTTGATGTGGTGTTATCGGATCAAGATGATTCTTGGTCTTGGGCTCCCAATGTCTCTAAGGGTTTCTCGGTTGCTTTAGTTCGGTCGTCTATTGATCATCGCATTCTTGTGGTTTCTTCTATTGCTATTCGTTGGAATCGTATCATTCCCATCAAATTTAATGTTTTTTTATGGAGGGTATAGTTGTACAAGGTTCCTTCTATGGTGAATTTGGATAGAAGAGGTATTGATGTTCATTCGGTTCTCTACCTCGTTTGTTTAGAAGATGTTGAAACGGTTAATCACCTTTTCTTCACATGTGATATGACTTTTCAATTGTGGGCTATGTTGGCTAATTGGTGGGCGATTGATATTCCTCTATGTGCGAACTTGGAGGATTGGTTTACATGGCTAGACTCCTCTTCTATCTCCTTTAATGTAACACCCCCAAAAACGGTTTGCAGCGGAGGTAAATGTTATTGGGGTACCACTCGATTGATATCACAACACAAAGTATAGAATAACAGATTTCCTTAAGAGATTTCATTTATTGAGATAAAACAGAGTTTACAACATTGTTTTTGTGTGGAAATATAAGTCCACAAAGGAATTTAAGTGGTCCCAAATGTATATCAGAGTCATCTATGACCATGCCATGCCATTGCCCAAGTGCCTCCAAAGTTTAGCTATCGCCTTTTTATCCTGAAAATACATGCTAAAAATTCAACACAATGGTTGAGTGAATTCATAGGTTTATCAATAAAGCAGTTGATCACAAGATTCCAAATTTAAGTAAAACAGTGGGCTAAGAAGGTTACACCCATAATCGTAAGTATTTATCATTGCACTAAGCTCATGACACCAAGACTCAACTATTCACACAACCCGCTAAGGGTTGTGAGTTATCTTAAAAAGAGGTAATTCTTTGGTTACCTATTGTTCTCAAATATAGTGCGCCCATTATTTCCGATAACCAAGGGGGGTCGTTAATACCCATAGTACTATCCACAATATTTGCGCTCACTCAAGTAACTAATGGTTCATGATAGAAGGGTCTTTCAAAGAAGATTAACTTAGGCAATAATAATATCAGGAAAACAACATACAATTTTCAAGCAAATTTGATCATAAAAGTAGTAGTAGCATGTATTCTCCCCCAAGGAGATAATAAAACAGTTAAAAGAGTAAAAGTGGGGCTATGAACTCACCTTGTGAGCATGAATCGATAATATCAAGTACGAGGTGGAAAAGGCTTCAACACGAAACCTAAATGTAACATGGCATGTTTCAGATGATATGTTCCGATTATGATCTTATATGATATGATGAATTATGGATTTGGTTGTAAAATACTAGTATCGTTTTTACTTGTGTGAGAATGCTTAAAGTTAAAAAGCAAAAAGTTTAATATATAATTTAACTTATTTTTATCTTAGAAAAACTATATTTATATATATTCGAAATGATTTCGCAAATCGTCTCTATTTACAAAGTCACCGATTAGAAATGATAATAGCTTCTAAGTCGTTTACTTATATGTGTTTAATGGTCATAACGCACTAGTTTAGGTATATATATAGATATATAATATTTATTAAAGTTGTGGTTACATAATATATTTGGAAAAATATTATACTTTTATAGTTTACGCGGATGTGGTTGTCAATTAGAAACGTGTTAGACATTTTTATTTAGATGTAAAGTGGTAAAAATATATAAGTTATTACTTTGCAAAAGTTTTGGGATGAAAAGGGTTAAATGTAAAATTTAGAGGGGTTAAGACTGTAATGATTTATACGAGTTTCAAAAACTTATAAAAGTTTTTAAGACAATGTTACATTGGTGAAAGTGAGGGGTTAAAAGTGTACAATTTATATAAGTTATAAAAACTTATAAAAGTTTTAAGTTTTATAAAAGTTTTTAAGAAAAGTGACAAAGGATTCGAAATCGAGGGGCTCAAATTGAAAATTTGTATAAGTGTTTAAATCTTATAAAAGTTCCTTGAGAAAATGGCAAGTAGATCGAATTAGGAGGACTAAATTTGTAAAAATCGCATTTTATAAAAAATAGCGAAAATGTGGCAAAACCTCCACTGCCAAGGATAGAACCGGTGACCCCTCGCTAACAAACAAAATGACATAACCAACTGAGCTAGGGTTACCCCTATATGCTCATTCACTAAAGAATTGTTGTCCTCTTGCTTATCTAAGAACTTATTTGTCTTGTTAACTTCTTTGTGAGTTGTCATTTTCCGGGTCTAGACACTTCGTTCCAAAATTAGCTTCACCAACATATTTTAGACGTTGGAGATTTCACACCTCTGTCAAATTTGATTTAATTAACTTTACTAATGAGAATAGTAGCCATGGTCAACTGATTAAGTGGTTATATATAACATGTCAATTAATAAAATCTATACCTCTTAGAGCATAGGGTGTAGTAACACAAGTTAAGGTTTAACACCATGTCACGTCAGCGTCACATCAGCTTTAACATTTCACTTTAACTCAACAAAAACACCCTTATCATAACTTACCCAAGTTAAACCTTAACTCACTTTAATTCAAATATTTTCAAATTCAGCCCCTAAACTAAAACTAATACTTCATTTAATAAAAAGCATAACATTTAAACCACGAATTACATTAAACATTAAAGTTAAACACGAATTACATAGTACGATTAATACAAACTACCACGAAATTGATGAAAATAAAACTACAATTTAAGAATACGAGTCATCTTAGTTATAACCCTCCTCACTCGAAGAGGAATTAAACTCGCCAGCATAATACTTTCCTTCCATGATGTAAAACCGATTACGCCTAAGATATTCAAATCCATGGCTTCTTGTTCCAAAAGAGCAGCTTCCTCGCGTGCCTCGTTTTCTCTTATCTCTCTAAAATTTGCCTCGTCCTGCTCAAGTTCACGAAGTAATCCTCACTAAACCCAAACGGATTGTTTTGGAGGTCCACCGTGGACTGTTAATAGGTGGAGTGTTTACAAATACATTTTTCGGTTGTAATACCGGAAAGACATCTTCTGGTGGAGTTGAATAAACTTCATCTTCTGGTGAAAAGGTAGTTTCTGGCAGTTGTGGTGGACTGGGGAATTGTTGGGAAAGTCTTTGCGAGACATTTTTGAGAATCGGTGTTTTGCGAGACATTTTTGAGAATCGGTGTGTGTGTGATAAACAACTCTGGTGGAGTTGTATATATAGGCAGATTTGATTTTGAATTTGAATTTGAATAAATCCCGCTCATTTTTGAATTTTAAATTTTAAATTTGAATCTTGTTATCCTGCTGAACCGGTTAAATTTAAAATTGAATAGGTTGAGGGGTGTAAGTAAAAACTTGTTTTAAATACAAAGGTAATGGTGAGGGGTGAAATGAATTTTTTATTTGATATGCGACTTAACGTGTTAGGGGCTTAACATGTCCGTTAACGCCCTTTAACACCACACACGGTGTGGTTAACATCACTTACGCGGGCATGTTAAGGGTTAACACACAACACCAAGTTACCATACCCTTTGCTCATATAGAGTATTGTGAAATATTGAGTAAAGTTCATCTAGTTATCAAACATGTAGTGTTTTGTGGAGTACGAACGTTGATGGATTTAGGAGTTTGAATACTACTTGGTATAGTTAGGATATTGTTAGTATTTATCTCCGTACAAAATTTATTCATGGATTATTTCGGTTTTAGGCTACCCGCAATAAGGGGGTCGTCGTTGTAGGCCGGCATGAGGGTCGTCCACTACAGCATGAAGGTCGGTGTGGTTGGGCAGGTGCTATTTTGGATACCAAGGTCGTTACCTCTATCGAGGTCTTGTGATTATTTATGCGTGTTTTATTTATTTAAAATGTATTTTTGTGGGATATTTTTTTTGTAGTGTAGGTCTCTTTATTGTGCCTAAAAGGTCGGTTGTAGGTCGCATTAGAGAGAAAACTGAAATGACAGAAAAAATATGGGTCACTGAGGGTCACAACTGAGCTTAGCCTTTGTGTTAGTTAATTAACAACCATCACCAAATGGCCATTAGGTCCTTACTTTCTTCATAAGAGGCTAATGGTCAAAATCTCGCTAGTTGTGTATATTTGGAGGTGACCATGGAATGGTCGAAAACGGTCTCAGGATAATTTATTGAGGCCTCCCAAACCTGATAAGGAAAACTTCATCCGTTTATCCGTTTAATTATAGGTCGTGAGCACACTTATTTATCTTCATCACACCTAGACTTTGTTATATCGGAAGTGTCACAAGTATATTGTTTTGTAAGTAATACGAGTATTTTACATGTATTAGAACAATCAATTAATGTTGTTCTTGATATTCAGAAAAGTACATGAGATTAAGTCTCAAAGTAATGTTTGGGTGCAGTGGCCGGAACTTAAACTTATTTGTTGGAAGGGCCAAAACATAAATCCTTGTATATATCTAAACGTGAGGAGTTAGAGAGGCTAAACATGAAGACATTTTTCCATCGCTACACATGTTATCTCTTTTGTGGCTTAAGAATAGGAGTGCTCTTTCATCTCTAAACTGGGATAATTGAGTCTCAAAGCCTTATAGTTTAAATGAGCCTTTGTGAGCGAGGTTTCTTCTTTTTTCTTGTATGGTTGCTTTGGTATTTTTGATAGTTGTTTAAGGCTCCTCCTTGTAGTCCTTTGGTGTTTGTTGCCTTTTGGCGTTTCGATGTGTCAATAAAATTTGCCTTGCGAAATAAAAAAGAAATACATGAAATAATCTATCTACACTCAACACAACGGCTTTTAATATCCTTATATCCATCGGCTACAGATTTTGAGTTACTAGTTTTAAAAATGTTCATAACTTGATTTCACTCAAAACGGAATAATCGAATGGAGAATAAAAATCTAACGCAATTCTTGAAAACAATCTAAATTGGTTCATGGTAAGAAACTGTTAAGAATGCAATATTTTATATTCTTAAATAAAAGTAATTAAACATATTTGTTTGAATCAATTATGGGTAAAGGGTTACCCCGCTAAATAATATTAAAACTGAAAAATTTAAGTACAAATGGAATATGGCTGAGATACCATATTTACCTCAAGCTAAACAGCTCGATAAAGATCTAATAATAGTGCTTATGACATGCCATAAGCACTTACAACTCTAGGAACAAAAGATGCACCTAAACCAAATCAATCAACTGAAACACGCTAACCAGCAGCTAGCGTGAAAGATGAAGTTTCACTGGTATGTGGATAATAAAATAAGTTAGCTGATTCATCATACGCATTTTCAACAAGTTCTTCATCATCTTCGTCATCCGTCACCAATGCAGCATAGAGATTAGATGTAGTAATATTACCTTCCTTTGAGGTAGTGCCAGTAGACTTCAACATAGATGACGAATTAGAAGCTTTACCCATAGAAGTATTACCCTTCGAATCAATTATGTAAATTTAAAATTCTTTATATAAACTCTTATTATTGATTACAAGTTAATACAAACTGTTTGTTTTCTTATTATTCTTGAATGACCATTAATGGTGATTGCAAAACAATATTTGCAACAACAACAAACTTTCACTTAATATCCTTGAACATATAATTTACACTTTTAACCTTGTATTTTGGAGGGGCCGGGACCCTCCCCTGCCTTACAAAGGTACGCCACTGTTCGAGTAAACATAAAGTTAGAAATAATGAGTCATGAAAGATGGGACTACTTGGTCCTAACTATGCTCACCTAAACATTGATGCATTGTAGTATAGTTTGAGCACCCATGATTAGTCACTCTATTTGTAATGATGCCTTTTGGTAATTATTTCTCAGCCTAGTGATGAGAGGATGTAGGCATTGAAGTTGAGAATGTAATATCTAATGAGGAAATGTAGTTACATTTAGTTGTGTCTAGTCTATCACGAAGTGACTTTGCCTTAGAGTGATTAGGCCTATTTATTCTTGAAGTTAAACCAATGTACATAATTGGTTTATGTTGTTAGAACGATTATAGGAAATGTAATTCTAGGGTATCATTGCTTGGTGGATGGTTGGTTTATGTTAGAGGATGATGACTTTCTTTGTATGATGGCCACTATAATGTTTGTGAGGTTGTAAACCTGAAGCTTGCAGTGGTTAGCATGTTGGAAAATTTAGTGCACTTATGGGATTAGTTCACACCTTGTAATGGGTTAGGAGGTACGGCAGTGTACACCCATAAGGTCCATGAACACCACGACTCTTATAGTGGTTTGTATTGGTACTGCTTGTGAAAAGTTGCTTGTGGAAAATCTCGCTTGTGGAAAGCAATAGTGGTTTCCATCGATAAGCGATGTTTCCACCGATAAGCGATGTTTCCACCGGTAGGCGTGTTTCCAGAAAGTCTTTGTGAAATCTTGCTAGAGGTATGAAATCTTGCTAGTGTTAAAGCATCTTGCTAAATGGCGATTACAAGCGCTTAATGACCACGTTTAATTGGTCATGTAACCACTAACGGCTATAATGGGGATAGTTATGGGGTGATTAATGGGCGATTAATCCTCATAATTCCATTTGAGCGGTGAGAGTAATCTCCTATAAATAGGAGATCGATTATGCATGAAAGACACACAAAAACGATTAACACTTATAAGCGCAAGGGTTATAGAATTGTGCCTAATTCTCTAACTGCATTTGGTCTTATCCCAAGTAGATATTCGTGTAACCCAGGCATTAAGGTCGAATAGTTTACTTTGGAAAGTGATCACACGATTCCAAGTGATATCCGGTAACCACCAAGTGGTATTTGTTACTTGATAAGGTTTTAAAAGGTACCATTTTGAGGGGTCGTTTAAGACCTTATTTGATCACTTTTGTATCCGTTATTGCTTAATATCGTTCCTTTTCACTTTTTAGGTCTCTTGAAGGCAAAATCTTTGGAATGGCACTTATTTGGACGAAAAGGCGCGAATATATGAAGAAAATGGCCAAAGTCGAATCGAGACACTCAAAGGCTGCTTGAAAGCGAGGCGGCGCGTCGGTGTTAGTGCGGCGCCGTCGGAGGATTTTGTGACGATCGGAGGCAAATACCCTATTTTCAAGTGACGACGTCGGGCTTTAAAAGAGTAGGCCGTTGCTACTCGACGGCCTAGATGCAACCAGACGACGTCGGAAGGCGAAGAGGACGGTGTCACGGACATAAGGTGACACCGTCGCAAGGTTAACGTGGCCAAGATGAAACCCTAATGACGGCGACACGACGGCGTCACAAAACATAAGGTGGCCGTCGAATATGTAATATTATATATAGAATCCAAATTTTTCGTTTAAGAGAGTCTTTTGTGGAGTAAAACCTAAAACCGAACCAAGGGTGTCTTGTACGGTATTTTAGGGTTTCAAACCCTATCTTACATCAAGATAAGTATTTACTTCATCAATTCAATTATGTCTTTGATTATTTGTGGGTATGCTTGCATGTTCTCCATGTCCGGCTAATTTATTTGTGTGTTTGCTTAGGGAATATGAAACTTAATTATTGAATATTGATTGGTTGTTTCTTATCTTAGTTGATTAATGATCTAGTAATGCGATAGGTCATTCGTTGTGTACTAATGCTTGATTCATCTTTGTGAACCTTAGAATATAATTACAGAGTAGTTGTAAGCTAAACCATCCAAAGAGTGCCTTAGAGTAAGAGTTTATTATCCCTAGTGGGTTTTGTAGGCGAGACCCTTTGGTAAGTTCAAAGAGTTGGGAGAAAGCATACCCTACAACTTTAAACACACAACGCAACTAAGAATAAGGCGTGACAACTCAACCATCAATAGGAGATAATTAAGGAGTAGTAAAACCTAAGTAAACACATTTTTAAACTATCATACGAGCACATTAATTAGACATAGACTACCACCACCTTAGTTTAGATAATTAGATATTAGTAGAGTAATCGGTGAAATACCAACCCCCCAAATCCAATACCCGAGATTCGTACCTTTCAATTTCCTAAAAACATAAAAATGATAAAAATAATCTTCCTCAACCTTAACCTTAGCGTAGTAACTTCTTACTAGCATTCATATTCCCTAGAGAGCGATATCAATACCGTGGCTTACCCTAATTACTACACTACAACGATTAGGTTCACTGCCTGGGGTGTTATAAAACTTGCTCGAAGAAAGGAAGTTCCTTTGACCCCGAGCGGCGCGCGTGGCGTTATCAAGTTTTGGCGCCGTTCTTGAATAGAATAGCTAGTCGATAGTCCACCTCGTTTAGGTTCTTTGCTTGATTCCTATCAAGTAAATTTTTCTCATTTTAGCTTTCTCTTAGTCTATCCCCTTCTTCGTGACCTTCGTTCGTAAAACCATCACTCACCATGATCCGTATCTTCCACGAAGATTCTTCACTCTACCCGTTCCCAATCCGAGATTGAGAACGAATCCCAAAAACCCTTCACCCACTCACCATTTTGGTAATCACCTAGGGCATAATGAGATAAATTGGCAACAACAAAGTCCTTTCTATTACTCGATTCGATGAGGAATTTGATTATGGTGAGGCACTTGATAGCGGGAGGTCATTAATGAAGTTAGTTTTGAAATTAAAAGACCCTCCCAATGTTTTGACCCTAGGTGTAGGATTGAGAAAGATGGCCCTTTAACATGCAATTCCCTTGCAAAATAGGACTAGAAGGGTTCGATGCTTATTTGAATTCATTTTACCTTTAAACTTAATATCAAGGGATCTATACAACAAAATCAAGGTCAATGAGTTAACCTATCAAGGGAACAATGTTGTTGAAGCGATAATTCATTTGCACGTGTTTGTCGGAAGTTTTGCTTATTTGGTAGAGTTCATGGTCTTAGAAGACTTAGGAGAATTTATAAATAAGGACCTCACTCAAGTAATTTTGGAAAACCTTTCAAAAATTGACTAGGTTGAATGAACGAATGATTGATGGTCTAATTACATTCTCTGATGAAGTTGAAGATTTCATCTACCAAATGCCACTCGCTCATCCTAGGTTTAAACATAAGGACATTGAGGCTTGTAATAGAATGACCCCTATTCCATTGCTTAGTGAAAGGGATAGGCAAGGTGGGCTTAGGTACCCATATGAGAAAACTAAGCGATATTACAAAAAATGCCTTGAATTAGGAGATGATTACAAAAAGAATGAAAGAGCATTGGAATGGCTTAAGTATGAGCACGAGAGCGTGCATGAAGCAACGTAGGAGCACGACTACGAGTCTAGCTACAAGACTCTTAAATAAAGAAAAGCGCTTCGTGGGAGGCAACCCATGCTTAATTGTTTGCTTGTTAGTGTCATATATCTTTTATTAATTGTTTATCCTCATGTTTAAATTTGTAAAAATGCTTTATTTTATTTTTAACCTCGTCTTAATTGCATATAAAGGTATTTTACATAAGGGATAAGTGTAGGGAGGATTACACACGTTTTCAAAAGAAACATAAACATGAGAATAACAATTAACTAAAAGATATATATGTTTGTTTGTTCGAGTCAAATGCTTGTATCGAGTCATAATGGATGTTTTGCAGAAATTTTTCCGATTCTAAAGATGTAAATTTTCGAATTTTTTCGAAAATCGCGAGCAGTTTTTGTCGGGATAACTTTGGCGTCGAGATTGCAACTGACGGCGTCACGAAGGAGTAAAACATCGGATCACTTTTCTCGTTTTCGAGCTACTTATAAATTTTGGAATTTTCCGGTCTTAATTTTCTTAGAAATTCAGTAAACATCCATTCCACAAGCATTATATCCTAGTTTAAATCGAGTCTTTTATATATTATTACCGCCGATTTTACGCGAAGGTTTCGTTTGTTTTCTTCAAATGTGCGGTTTAATTTTTCAAGTAGAAGTTACATAAGATTGAGGAGCTTTTCACGCATAAATTCTTCTTGGAAAGGATTTAACCACTACTTCACACACGGATCCTACCGAGCTAATCGGGGAGTATTAGTTTCTTTGTTTTGATTACCTTCTTTTATCATAACTTTGATACTTTCGGGAACATTGGGGACAATGTTCGGTTTAAGTGTAGGAGGAAAATAAAGCAGGAACTTTGAAACTATGCTTATCCTTGATTATTTGTTTTGTCCAATTGTGATTGTGTAATAAACCATGAGAAAATGTCGGTTAGGGTAATTTTGGCACCAAATTTAAAAATTTTCATGACATATAGGAGTGGGCCATTAGTCTTAACAAAAGCGTCTCACGGATAGGAAGTTATATGACTAGCACAAAACCCTTTACCACCCAAATTCCACCCAAAATGTGAGGATTGCCCTTAGATTAAGTAGGAATTAAAGCATTCATCTTTAATGCTTAGAGTGTGAACCGGTAGTATATTAGATTCTAGAACTTGTTTTGTGATGCATTCCGAGATCGCAAGTGAGACTACACTTGTGTAGTTAGGAATAACTAAATGATAAGAGGCATTAGGATAACCCTTGTTTGATGCCGTAATATAATTACTTCTTCCACATCGGTTGAGTAATTCCCCCACACCCTTTGCGTTGTACTCATCTTTAGTACACGATACCCTAGTTAACCCTCGAGCCTATCCTTTTCGCGGTTCTCGTGATGTTTCGGTTTTCGAATATCAATGAAAACATTGTTTACACCCCACCCCAAATATACACCCAAATCGCCTTAGCCTACCCCTTATGCACTCACTTTTAGTGCAAATGTTTGTTATCACCCTAAACCCTTAGTTCAATTATCGGTTGCTTGCATGAGTTGCTAAGTCGAGTCATATCCTTTGTATCTGATTTTGGGACGATTGGGATTCATGGGAAAAGTTAAAGTTTATGAAATGACGGAAGGGAGCGTTAAATTTAAATTCCCTTTATTTGCATAATAATGTACCCCAAGTGTTTTGATCTTTTCAATTCGGGTCAAATTAGTATTAGAGTAATAAAACTCAAGTGTAGGGATGTGCCTATAAATCCTATCATTTTGATGTTACCGTAGAGGATGGTAGAGTAAAAGTGTATGAAAAAAAAAAAAAAAAAAAAAAAAAAATAGAAAAAGAAAAAGAAAAAATAGAGTGTTAAAAAAAAAAAAAAAAAATACGGGCTACCATCCTACATCTATCCTTTAAATTTATGTTTGTTTATTTCGTTACCTAGAGTTTTAGAGTGTCGAGTCTTAGCTTAGCAACGCCATTCTTCGTATGCATTTAACATAGAGATTTTTGACTTACCACCACTAAATAGCCTATCCCACCAAACCCTTGTTTCCCTACCGTAAGCCTAACATTACAACCCTTTAAAGACCTCTTTGATAGTCTTTCCTAGGTGCTTACGCCAAAGCGATGGAGGTTTGATCTATTCTCAAGCCTATGGTAATCTATGTACTAGGACCGGTTAATGAGTGTTTATCTTCCATTTCCTATTTGTTATATTTCATATATACACCGAGAGAGATGTAAGTATCCAAACACCCCATGTGAGGTGCTAGTATGTAATTCCGTGCTTGTTATGACTTTTATGAGGCTTATATGTGTTGTGGACCGTTTTAAATCAATGCTTCATGACCCCTAACTTATAAATTAATTGGCTAAAAGCACATTTGCTTGAGGACAAGCAAATAACAAGTGTAGGGATATTTGATAAGGTTTTAAAGGTACCATTTTGAGGGTCGTTTAAGCCCTTATTTGATCACTTTTGTATCCATTATTGCTTAATATCATTCCTTTTCACTTTTAGGTCTCTTGAAGGCAAAATCTTTGGAATGGCACTTATTTGGACGAAAAGGCGCGAATATATGAAGAAAATGGCCAAAGTCGAATCGAGACACTCAAAGTCTGAAAGCAGGCGGCGGCGTCGGTGTTAGTGCGGCGCCGTCGGAGGATTTTATGACGATCTGATGGCAAATACCCTATTTTCAAGTGACGACGTCGGGCTTTAAAAGAGTAGGCCGTTGCTACTCGGGCGGCCTAGATGCAACCAGCACGACGTCGGAAGTCAAGAGACGGTGTCACGGACATAAGGTGACGCCGTCGCAAGGTTAACGTGGCCAAGACGAAACCCTAATGATGGCAACACGACGGAGTCACAAAACATAAGGTGGCGCGTCGCATATGTAATATTATATATAGAATCCGAATTTTTCGGTTTAAGAGAGTCTTTTGTGGGTAAAACCTAAAACCGAACCAAGGTTGTCTTGTACAGTATTTTAGGGTTTCAAACCCTATCTTACATCAAGATAAGTATTTACTTCATCAATTCAATTATGTCTTTGATTATTTGTGTGTATGATTGCATGTTCTCCATGTCCGGCTAATTTATTTGTGTGTTTGCTTAGGGAATATGAAACTTAATTATTGAATATTGATTGGTTGTTTCTTATCTTAGTTGATTAATGATCTAGTAATGCGATAGGTCATTCGTTGTGTACTTAATGCTTGATTCATCTTTGTGAACCTTAGAATATAATTACACGAGTAGTTGTAAGCTAAACCATCCAAAGAGTACCTTAGAGTAAGAGTTTATTATCCCTAGTGGGTTTTGTAGGCGAGACCCTTTGGTAAGTTCAAAGAGTTAGGGAGAAACGCATACCCTACAACTTTAGACACACAACGCAACTAAGAATAAGGCGTGACAACTCAACCATCAATAGGAGATAATTAAGGCGTAGTAAAACCTAAGTAAACACATTTTAAACTATCATACGAGCACACATTAATTAGACATAGACTACCACCACCTTAGTTTAGATAATTAGATATTAGTAGAGTAATCGGTGAAATACCAACCCCCAAATCCAATACCGAGATTCGTACCTTTCAATTTCCTAAAAACATAAAAAGATAAAAATAATCTTCCTCAACCTTAACCTTAGCGTAGTAACTTCTTACTAGCATTCCTATTCCCCAGAGAACGATATCAATACCGTGGCTTACCCTAATTACTACACTACAACGATTAGGTTCCTTGCCTGGGGTGTTATAAAACTTGCTCGAAGAAAGGAAGTTCCTTTGACCCCGAACGACGCGTGTGGCGTTATCATTCTTCTTGTCCGTTTGTTTGTTTCTGGCGAGCAGTTGAGCATTTTGTTGAAGTTGATTATCTAACCACACTCGGGCTCACGACACCAACAATAAAAGTAAACTATTTGTGATAATCAATGGCAATCTTGTAATGAAACACATGGCTTCAAACTTTGCTAAGTGGATCGGTTTGAAGGGTGGACTTTAGGAGGTGGCGAAGAAAATGCATTTCTTCTTGTAAAGCATGAGTGTGGTCTATGTCTTGACTACTCCAATTCACGATGATGGAGATGATGCCACTTGTAGAGCGGATCGGGAGGAGGAGCAAATGGGAGAATGATGACTACATATCAGAGGCTTAATTCTCAATGGTATGTCGATTCTCTGTTTGATATTTATCGAACTTTGAATCTTCCAAAGAACGTGGGATTCCTTGGATGCCAAATATATGGTGAGGATGCATCAAGTAAGAAGTTCCTTGTTAGTAATTTCACAAATTACAAAATGACTGATGCAAGACCAGTCATGGAACAATACAATGAACTTCTTGGAATACTTGGAAGGTTTACACAACACAATATGCACATGGATGAGGCTATATCAGTCTCTTGTGTTATTGATAAACTTCCTCCTTCTTGGAAAGATTTCAAGCATATCTTGAAACATAAGAAAGAGGAATTAACTCTGGTTGAGTTGGGCAGTCATCTGCGCATTGAGGAATCTCTCAAAGTGCAGGATAATGACAAGCCAAAGGGTAGCAATGTTGTTGGACCATCTGTTGTCAATATGGTGGAGCATAACAACTCCACCAGGTACAATGACAACAAAGGCAAACGCAAATATCATGATAACACAAGGGCATATCCTAACAAGAAGGCAACACCTACTTGTTGGAAATGTGGCAAGGCCGTCACATTAAAAGGGACGCAAAGGTGTTAAAA
The DNA here is from genome assembly GCA_022545495.1 of Chrysanthemum lavandulifolium. NCBI lineage: Eukaryota > Viridiplantae > Streptophyta > Magnoliopsida > Asterales > Asteraceae > Chrysanthemum > Chrysanthemum lavandulifolium. The sequence goes on from CM040240.1 coordinate 187,528,221, forward strand.
TTGGTGGTAAAGCCAATGGATCGAGCACTAATGGTTCGGGAGTGGTGGTTCAACCAACTCACCGAAATGTCGAAATATGTTTAATAAGTGTTTTGATTTATTATGTTACATATGTATCCGAATCTAATTATGTGCGAGGATGATGATGTTGCGTGGTGGGTTGACTACGGTGCAACAGTTCGTGTGTGCAAAGATAGAAGCGGTTCAAGACTTATGAGTCACCGAATGATGGTTCTATTCTTCACATGGGAAATGAGTCAACGACCTTGGTGCATAATCGTGGTTGTGTAGATCTTAAGTTTAGTTACGGAAAGATTGTAACTTTGTTTAATGTTATTCATGTTCACGGTATCGGGAAGAACTTGGTTTCAAGTAGTGTTTTGAATAATCATGGATATAAACAAGTTATTGAATCGATAAATTTGTTCTTTCTAAATGTGGTGTTTTTATTGGTTTTGGTTATTTATGTAATCAAATGTTCAGCTTAATATTACCAGCGATGATGTTATTTCGACTTTTGTGACCACATATGACCGGTGACTCTACCCTTTGGCATGCTAGACTTGGTCATGTTCACTATAAAAGGATGCAAGATATGTCTAGGGATGGTTTAATCCTCGCTTTTGACATGAACAACGAAAAGTGTAAAACTTGCATGTTGACCAAGATAACCAAGAAACCCTTTCGGGTGTTAGTCGTGAGACTAAGATCTTGGAGCTTATTCACGGTGACACATGTGATTTGCATGCCACTCCTTCTTTGGGAAATAAGAAGTACTTTGTGACATTTATTGATGATGCTTCTAGATTTTGTTATGTCTATCATTACATACCAAGGATGAAGCATTAGATAAATTCAAAGTGTTTAAAAGCAGTTGAATTACAACTTGGGTCTTTGATCAAAGATTAAGGGCGATAGGGAGGTGAGTACATGGATACTCGGTACTTTCGGTCTGTTGGAATAATCCATGAAACGATCGCCCTTATACTCCTCGGCAAAATGGTATTTACGAAAGGAAAAGCAGGTCTTGAAGGAGATGGTTAATTCCATGTTGTCCTATTCAGATCGAGTCAAGGGTTACGGGGTGAAGCTATGTTAACGACTTGCTATTTGTTAAATAGGGTTCCCAACAAAAGGAACAAGGTTACCCCTATGAACTACGGACTAAAAGGAAACCCAACTGAATTATCTCAAGGTTTGGGGTTGTAGAAATTTGTTGTAAGACTCCACGATCCAAAGTTGAAAACTTTGGGTGAAAGAGGCATTATTGCATCTTTGTTGGATATCTTGAGCATTCCAAGGCTTTTAGGTTCTATGTTATTGAACCTAATGAACATGTTCGATTAACTCAATAATTGAATCAAGGGATGCGATTTTGATGAGAATAGATTCTCATCGGTCCCTAGACCAAGTCGAGGATTCCTAATGGAACTCATGACACTTGGTGTATCGAGGTCCCTCGATGGTGAACCATCGGTGGTCCTGATGAGGTTGTGGTTCAACAACTGAACACGTGCTCGGGAAGAGCAAAGGGTTAGGACTCCAAAGTCATTTGGACACGAGTTTCAACTATACTTAGTTGAAGGAACAAGGGATGAGGTTTCGGACCAATACTCCTATTGCTTCATTGTTGAGGATGATCCTAAGACATTTGAAGAAGCAATGAAGTCCCGGATATTGCTTTACGGAAAGAAGCAATCAATGATGAGATGGATTCCATCATGGGCAACAACACTTGGGTGTTGGTTGATCTACCTCACAGTTGCAAACCTACGGGTTGCAAATGGATTTTCAAAAGGAAAATGAAGGTAGATGGAACTATTGAAAAGTTCAAGGCTAGACTAGTCATTCGGGGCTTTAAACAAAAGTCGAAATATACTATTTTGATACTTATGCCCTACGGCTCGTGTCGATACCATAAGGCTGGCGATTGCTATGGCATCTATTCACAATCGGTTATTCATCGGATGGATGTGAAAGCTTTCTTGAATGGTGAATTGGAAGAGGAGGTTTATATGAACCAACCTCGGGGCTTCATCATGCACGGTAATGAAAACAAGATGTGCAAACCGATTAAGTCTCTTTATGGACTTAAGCGGGCACCTAACAATGGCATCAAAATTTTGATGAAGTGGTTTTGTCTAGTGGTTATATTCTTAACGGTGACAAATGTGTATATAGAAAATTTGATGAATCGGTAAAGGAGTCATCATTTGTGTATATGTTGATGACATGTTGATCTTTGGCACTCGACCAAAATCGAGTTGACGACAAAGGAATTTTTGTCATCAAGGTTCTCCATGAAGGACATGGGGGAGGCGATGTTATCCTTGGTATAAGGATTAAACATGAAAGTAATGAATTTCTATCTCTCGTCTCATTATATTGAGAAGGTCTTGAGGAAATTCAATTACTTTGATTGTACTCCGATGAGTACACCTATGGATACTTGTGAGAAGTCGATGCCTAATCATGGCAAGGTTGTATCTCAACTTGAGTATTCTAAGGTGATTGGTGCACGATGTATGTCATGACTTGTACAAGGCGATATTGGTTTTGCGGTGGGAAAATTGAGCGGTATACTAGTAATCCTAGTGCTCATCAACGGCAAGTCGTTCACTGTGGCTTGAAGTATTTGAAGAGAACTATGGATTATAGTCTCTCATATCTTGGATATCCTTCGATGTTGGAAGGTTACATCGATGCAAGTTGGATCGAGAACTGAAGATAATTAGCCTACCGGTGGATGGGTATTCCTACTTGGTGGAGGTGCAATTTCTTGGGCATCCAAGAAACAAACTTTCATCACCGGTTCAACAATGGAATCAATTTGTGGCTTTAGCATTCTTTGGTAAAGAAGTCGAATGGTTGAAAAACTTGCTTCTTGAGATTCCATTGTGGCCTAAACCTATAGCACCTATTTCTATCCGGTGTGATAGTGCAACTACATTGGCTAAGGCTTATAGCCGATGTACAATGGTAAGTCTAGACACTTAGGTGTCGATATAGCATGATTCGTGAGCTTATCATGAATGGGGTGGTATCTATAGAGTTTGTGAGATCTCAATGAACTTAGGCGATCACTTGACGAAGGTGCGGCTAGAGACTTGGTTATAAAGTCTCGCTAAAGGGATGGGTTTAAGTCCAACTTAGTCACTTGAATGCTAGGACACTGAACTCCTCCCAAGGAAACTTGGGAGCCGAGTTCAATGTGGAAAGGCGAACATTCGGAGGACCGGAGCACATGTTTTATTTACATCCCAAGGTTGTGCTCGGAACCTGCGAAAGGAGGATGAAGTCTTTACTTCTTAATGGTTAATTTTCTTTGAAAAAGTGCTTGGCGGGAGCATGACTAAAGAGGAACCACCTATGTAAATGTTGAAGTTTTGCCGCTTGTGAAGCTTTGGACTTTTAGCTTTTACAACATTTATGAATTTGGATATGGACACATGGCTTGTATAGTGTCGGGAGTCATTAAGTGTTTGAAAACTTGTGTGTATTTTATCTTGGTATTCAAATGGGTTGAAGGGTTCAATTCTTAGAACACCACGATTCTCGAATATTTGAGCGTGTAATTTACTAAGATGGAAATTCAATCCTCGGGACATTTTCGTTTATGCACATGTTTTGCTTGATGTTTATTTTTCATGCAAAGGAAGTGAACTAAATTTGGGAGGATCGTTGGAAAATTTAGTGCACTTGTGGGATTAGTTCACACCTTGTAATGGGTTAGGAGGTGCGGAGTGTACACCCATAAGGTCCATGAACACCGACTCTTATAGTGGTTTGTATTGGTACCGCTTGCTTGTGGAAAGTCTTGCTTGTAGAAAATCTTGCTAGTGGTTTCCATCGATGGCGATGTTTCCAGCGATAAGCGATGTTTCCACTAAAGTGCTATGAAATCTTGCTAGAGGTATGAAAGCATTGCTAGTGTTAAAATCTTGCTAAATGGCGATTACTAGCTTAATGACCACGTTTAATTGGTCATGTAACCACTAACGGCTATAATGGGGATAGTTATGGGGTGATTAATGGGCGATTAATCCTCATAATTCCATTTGAGCGGTGAGAGTAATCTCCTATAAATAGGAGATCGATTATGCATGAAAGACACCTGAAAACGATTAACACTTATAAGCACAAGGGTTATAGAATTGTGCCTAATTCTCTAGCGCATTTGGTCTTATCCCAAGTAGATATTCGTGTAACCCGGGCATTAGGGTCGAATAGTTTACTTTGGAAAGTGATCACACGATTCAAGTGATATCCGGTAACCACCAAGTGGTATTTATTCTTGCGACCGTTTGTTTGTTTCTGCTGAACAGTTGAGCATTTCTGCTGAAGTTGATTATCTAACCCTGCTACTGGGCTCACGACACCAACATAGCATACATTGTAAAGGAGAAGGAAATGTAGGTGAATGGTGTCTTTGTGATTTGTTCTATGTTTGAGTATGCTATAAGACAATTGCAATCTTTGAGCTAGATATGGATCTTTCATATTCATCTCATGATTTGCATTATGATGTTTTCGTTTGATGAGCTTATTCCAAAAAAAAAAAAATGTTTGTGATTTGGTGAAGAGTAGTTTTTTGGTTTCTACATAGTAGCTAAAAGGTAGAAAGCACAATGTATTTTCTTGACTGTATGTATATAGCTAGTGATGAAATGGTAAAAAGCACAATGTACGTCTAAAAATTCAAAACCCATGATGCTTTGAATAGGCGATTGCACAATTATATGGTCTTGTTTTCACTTCCTTTGCGTTAGTAGATTACTTTATGTTGGTTCAAAAGAGTTAAGCTTTCACTATAAGGAATCCACCATGCCCAATTTTTTCATGGGTTGAACTCTTCATGTTTTTCCTATATGATGCTATTAAACACACATGATGTATGTTTTTTAAACAAGAAAATGCAGTTTTTAATTTCATAAGCAAGTTAGGGTTGCTTATTTTATATTGCTTATTTACTTTTTTAGGTAGACTAGAAATTTTACATTCAAACAAAGGCCTTTTTTCTTTCCTTTTTTTAAGTGAATAATAAATTTTTCTTTCATAAGAAGATCAAGTCTTGCTTATTTTATATAGCTTATATGAAACCACATACACACATAAGATATAAGGAAACTTTCACATTTGGGTATCCTCAATCTATTTTGGTGGGCTCAATAACCAACCAAACAACATTAATGATTTTTAAAGTCATAGACTCATACCTATACACCCCAACCAAATGGACCCTATATTAAATTATAACTCTTTTTCCTTTTATACTTAACATATAACCCTTTATAGATTAACTTGGCTAAAAATCCTATTGGAATTATTATTCTTACTGATATTATTTTATTTTTATAAACTAAGCAAATCCAAACAATAGCTCTAGAAATAGAGAATTTTTTTTTAATGAACTATTTCTAGTGATAGTTTATGAATATAAATCTCGCGTATACATTTTTCCAAAATAAACTTTTCAATATTATCCGTTAGATTCACAGTAGAGTAGTTTTTAAACCGTACACGTATATCACCAAGTGCTAGGTGAGTGATGGGGCATTCTGAGCGAGAAGGTGTTATCTTTTTGTGCTGGGCGAGTGTTTAAATGCGAATGAAGTCCCAACGTGGACATAGTTAAGATTATGGGCGAATGAAGTCTAGGCGAATGAATTCGGGCTAGTGTTTGCGTGGACAAGATTCAGGCGAGCCTTTGGGTGAATGAAGTTTGTTTGGGAGAATGAAGTCTAGGCGAATCATGAGATTCGGGAGTGGGCAAGAAGTCTGGCGCGAATGAAGTCCAGGCGAGGGCTAGGCGAGGTAGAAACTATTGAATTTGGTCATTTGTATGGGCGAGGCTAGGCGTTCCAAAAAGGTACCACCTATAATTCCAAACTCCATGACCACATCTAAAGCCCAAGTAATAAATGGATCACATAACCTATCATTGTCAACAATGAATGAATGGTATATGCTAGGTACAAAAAGAAACAAGCTGATAAATTGATTAACCAACAATCATAATCTATTGTAAAAGATGCTTCCACAAACATACTATCTTTTTCAAAATAATCGAGAAACAGAGTTAAATCAAGACATTAAAAGAAGCTGTCAACAAATTCACCAATATTAATCAAACAAGTTCAAAAAATGAAAGAAAAAGAAATGAATTTCACATCAAATTTGCTACAACATACAACTTCAAAACTTGTTCAATCGGGTACTCAATTGGACATACATGATATTAAAAACTAAACATGTGCTTTCATTCTCTTCTACTTTCAAACCCTTGCTTCAATGACACCATAATCCACCATCTCACCATTATCCAAACTTTCATAGAGAAAATCACTACCCGGGTCATGTATTAGTCAAGACTCCTCTTGCTTCAACCTCATCTAACTCCTAGTGTTCTCATTATCGGATCCTAGACAATCTGTTAAAATAACCAGATCTGATCTCAAACCAACCACAACACAATCAATTCACCTAGCCAACCACCCCTTGGTGAAATCTTTTATTAACTGAATAGTCAAGAAGATGAGTCCACAAAACGTGTGCTCACCAAACAAATATACAAGACAAAGATAGTCCCTTCGAAGGATCCTATCTATCCCACTACAAAGATTGTAATACAATGATCCTCACCACAACCCTCAATCAATACCTAACAATCTATAAAAGCGATCAAGATGACCGAGTTAACCAATACCAACAATACTAGACCGGACTTGAGAGAAAGAATACACGACTTTTAATGTGAGAGAAATAATATGAGAGATATATACGACCAAGGGTTAGGCTCCACTTTTATAGTAGCTAAGATACACTTTAACCCAGAACCACCCGCATTTTCGTGTTACTTTTCATTTTGAGAATTTACTATTCACTTTCACTATTCATCTCGTAAAATTTTTATTTCACATTCTCGTAAATTAAATTATTTTAGTAATATCCTGAGAGTTCGACAATCGTTAGATCATTTTCGCAAAAGTTATTAAGAAAACATCGTTTTAAAGTTTCGTTTTGGTCGGAACACCATTTAGACATCACGCGCATAACGAAAATCAACTCTGATAATTTTTCTCACATCAGATTAATTTTTAAATCACTCACAATTAATTTGAGAATTTTTAAGATTTCATTTTAAAAATGTTACCAAATAAACCCTGAGTTGTACGAGACTAAACTTACGTTTTAAACAATTCTACTTAGACCCAGACTTAACCATTCATGCACTGTGTTTTCTAAGATGTTTTGACACTTTTACATTTTTGGAAAAGTCAAACATATTTCCCTCCTCCTTTGACCATATAGAAATTAACCTTGTACGTTCTACATTTTTGCTTAAATCGTTTAACTTTTAGACTTCACATATAACTGTTAAGCTATCCCACATATAACGAAAACTACATTTTGACATCTCATATCACTTATATACTAATTTTAGTCTACTTTAAATATATTCACGGTCATTTCCCTGAAATCTCGTTCTTTTCTGATAAATTGCATTTTCACGTATTTAGCTTACGTTTCCGCTTTTAACAAACATTCTGCGACCCATTAAACTTATCACTCATTTTATAAGATAATAATGAGTATATTGATGAGTTTAATCATTTCTATAAGTTTCATATTTTACGATACCGGTTTTACGTTTCGTGACTTAACGGCTTCTGATTGACGATTAACGGAACCAAAACTCACTCCGTAAACAAGATAATACCAAAACAAGTAAAGTCGTCTTATCCTACTCTTACAAACCACCTATAGGGGGAGGGGGAGTCACCATGTAATGGTAGCATGTGATAAGTCTTGTTTACACTAGATCATTACATGTGTTTACTTACATGACTAAGTTTTACTTAATCTTGTAACACATGTTTAACTTAGCTAGCAAGCTTAGTGATTAACCACCCTTGCACCTCCTCAAGGCCATATAAATACCCCCTCCCCCCTTCGTTCCATATCACAAATATAGCACACATTCATTAGCTAGTTTCCTTTCAAGTATTATTCAAGAGTTTAAGTCCTTATCAATTCCAAAGTTCATGTTAAGCTTTGATTGATCAAAGTACTAGTGTCTTCCATCCTTTTATGATCACTAATCCACACAAGAAGTGTTCTAGTAGAAGACTTCAAGTGCTTTCCCAAGTCATCTCAACTTAGTATCAAGAGGTTGAAGAATTTGGAAGCTAGGGTTACTAGTTCTTGTTCTAGTTCTTGATCTTTGATCTTCCTTTCTTAAGTTGAAAGCCAAAGGTTGTAAGAATAACTAACCACCACTCTTGCTCTACATCATTTACATGTTTCATATTCTTAAATCTATGCTATATATGTTCATATGTTGGATCGTGATGTACAAAAATCTTTAAAACAAGTTATAAGAACTTATATGTTAAACTTGGGTTAATAAGTGTTTAAATGATAAACTTTTGTACAAAGTTTCCACAAAATCGACCACATATAGATCTGATACTTTTCATACTTTTGTATATAATATTAAAACAAAAACGTAGCAATTTGAATCACCCGAAACGGACACACGAGTCAAAAGTTATGACAAAAAGAAATTAGCGAAACTAAAATATGAATCTGCCAAAATAGCTTACTGCCTAGATTCCGAAATTTTTAGAGGCCATTCTAGTCCGTTTCATCAAAAAATTAAAACACGAAAGTTGTCCGGAACGACGTTTTCCTTCAATGTTAAAGAATCTCGGACCTTGAAAACGCTTAAATAGGCCATTATCTTTCAAAAACTGAAACCGCCCTATATATATATATATATATGGGGACCTTTATTTTGAGAACCACATTAAGTCGAGAACTATGAGAACCCTTCTAAACCAATGAGATTTTTAAATATTAAAAATTATTATTAATCCAAAAGGGTATTATAGTAAAATACAATTTTTATATTATTTTTATTTTTTAATTAAATCGATTTTAAGCATTCCTAAATTTTTTTTTTTTTTTTTTTTTTTTTTTTTTTAAGCATGGTTTCATAATCTTATCAGGTGCATGCATGTTTTTTTTTTTTTTTTTTAATGAGATACATGTTTGTTTTAAAGCACGTGCATGTGTGTTTTTAAATGAGGTGCATGTATGTTTTTTAGTGAAGTGCATGTATGTTTTTGCTATCATTATTATTTTTTTGAAGTTTGAAGCATAAATTATAAAACATAAACCATTATAAAAGAAAAAACAAGATTCATATACTTAAATGTTACATTTCATTTAATTACAAGTACAAAAACACATATGCAATAATCGTATATCTTCAAAAGTCGCAAATTATCTTCATGTATATTTGTATTAATCCACTCCATAGTCTTTAATGATATCATCATCTTCATCAATCGAAATAATCATGCACAAAACAATTAAACCTCCAACAAATAAAAACCAAAAATTAATCATAACTATCATAACGCATATACACAATCTTGTGTATATCAAACATATTTAATCATAAACAACTATCTAAACATACATGTTCATGAGAACATGTATGTTTTGAGAACAGACTTGTTGTCAAACATGCATGTTTTGAAACATGCATGTTTTGAACCGTAATTGTTATGAAGCATACGTGTTTTATAATTGTATTGAAACTATTAGATATAAATGAAGATAGAATAAAGTCATACCAACAGTTAACTAACTAATAAACTATTAAACATAAAAAAAATCAAAAACATAAATTCTTAAAAGCAAATATGTTTGATAACACAAGTTTTTTTTTTTTTTATAAGATACATGTTTTTAAAACATACATGTTGTAAAACATATATGTTTTTAGCATACATGTTTAGAGTGACTCTCATTTAAACATGTATAAAGAACAACTTATAGCCGCAAATCACATTAGTTCATTCATATCGAAATCTATATTTCGTTTCAAGATCGAAACCCAAATATTATATTTCAAATCGAATAATACTTTCTCTTTTTCAAATCAAACTTTTTCTTTTTCAAATCAAACTTTTTTCATTACCCATATTTTTGTTTTAGATCGAACCCAAACATGGTAAATTTAACGAATCATAAACTTACAATGAAATAAGTCCGAACCCGAGTCGCTTCATTTCACATCCACCACACCGTAACCCTCATCGACAAAACACAACAACCATAACGGGACAAAGCTTTTACCCGAACCGGTAACGATGCCGAGATACTCATTGGTTCCGGTTACGGGACTACCACTTTTGGCCGGAAAACAATCCGGTACCTCAAAAGCGGTGTCGGTTCGGTATCAAAACCCCATCAACTTCAAACCTTTTATTGAATGAAATATAATCAACAATTTTAAAGAAAAGAATATCAAACCATTTCACAAAACCATCAACTTCAAACCTTTTATTGAATGAAATATAATCAACAATTTTACATATATGAATAAATAATTAAATAAAGAACTTGTTGCTTTTCTTACCAAAAATATTACCAAAGCACGTGGAACGCAGGTAGTCTCTAATAAGTAGATATGGTAAGAAGACAAATGGCGAACTGGTAATTAAGAAATAACCAACAACCACTAACCCGCCACCGTCCGACTTTCGTTAACCACCACCACCAAGGACCAAAAATATGACGGGAAAATATAAAGTGCACCACTTTTCGTTTGGCCATCGGAACCTAATAAGCTTTATCATTCTGCTATTGCCAATTAAGAGTGAAAGCGGCCTTTAAAAAAAGAGAGATTAAGATGGGGCGGCTAGGTTTTTGTGGGAGGAAGAGGAATAAATGTGAAAACTATAACTGACTCAAAATATTGAAAAAGTAATATACGTGAATTGTGGACTTAAAGAGAGCGATTTTCAAAGATCAAGAAATTACCTTAATACCCTTTCTGCCTTTATAAAATCAAACCTCAACTTTTAATATATTACAGTTATGCCACAAGCTCTTTTAGCCATTGATCAAAAAATGGATGGCTTAAATTGAGTTCTCATGATTCTCGCACTTAATGAGTTCTCAAAATAAAGTTACACTATATATATATATAGTTTCACGACTATACTTTTGTCACAACTAAAAGCAAACCAAGTTATTTTCATAGCTAGTTACATATTAACTTAACAAAACTTCATTTAATCTTTGAAATAGTGTTTTCACAAGTAACGGAAAAATGATCATTTTACCCTTTTTCGACGATGTTTACCAAAACTTCATTCTTGAACATGTTAATAAGTTGTAATCACTAGTAAACAATGAGAACTTGTAAAAACTAGATATTTACTAAAAACATGATAAACTTTATGATATAACAATCTTCACTCAAAACATATGTTGTATCTACTAAGTGCTACAATAGTAGGGAGCTTCATGTGAGGGGTTTCATTTGAGTAAAACGTATGGACGATTTGCTGGATTTACGATTTAAAGTGTCCTAGCTCCTCGAACGTTTACTGCATGACCTCTGAATTATGATGGCCTGAACGGTAGTACGATATCTATAAACTAAATGCGTTTTCACATATTAAAGATCTTACTATAAACATCAAATGATAATTGACTACATCATGATCAACATAGAAATATATATAGAATGGTTTATGTTTTCCTAAAACATTATTCCAAACTTAAGTCGCAACCTTTCATTTTTAGGTTGCACGTAGAAGTTTTCCGACTTATCCATCACATCCGTTAAAGTACTTAACATCATCAACTCTCGGTGAGTTCATAGCCCCACTTTTATTACATAATTGTTTTACAAACCCTTGGGGGAGATACATGCTTTATTTTAAATCGAACACGTTGCTTTGAAATTATACTTGAATGTATTATTTGCACTAAGTACTACTATTGCCAAACTCCCTATTATCATGAATCATTAATCACTTGCGGTGAACGCGAATAATGTGGATAGATCTATCGAATGACAAATCCGTTTGTGTTGACCGGGTAGGCAAACAAACACACTCTATTTGAAGATCCATAGGTTTAATGACAAATTACCTATTAGGGAAACGGTTATTATTATATGACAGCTGTTAATGTTTCGGTATCATGAGCTTAGTGCAATAATATCTGTTTTGTTTTCTAAACCATACATGTGAGACTAATTACCTCACGTTATGAATATTGTGTTCAACCATCTAACAAACTCTATGAATTTCACTCAACCTTTGTGTTGACAGTTTTAAGCATGTATTTCATGTCCATAAGGTCGGAAGTTGGCACGGAAGGACAAGGACAAGATCAAGAAGGCTATAAATAATTTATACTTCACAAAACATCAAAAACTTTATATTGATGTATTTTGTAAACAATAGAACCAACTGGGACCAATTTTGTAAAATCTGATATATTTGAATGATAAAGCCTTTTGAAAACGACTCCTTTAGAGATCGTTTATTATTATATTGTTGTGCCATCAAGTAGTACCCAGTTTGAATTCGGCTGCATATCACGAAATTGGGGGTGTTACATAACCCCTCAAGATATTAGAACCTGCTAACAACAGCAAACATACAAACATTATACCAACTTGGCAGAACAAGCCCTTTGACTTAAAGTCAAATATGAGCTTGCATCCAACACAAAATATTTCAACATCCCCTCTCAAGCTCATGGCTTGAACAAATCAACCAGACCCAACTTATCACAAAACTGCTTGTGTTGAGAAACACTCAACCCTTTAGTAAAGATATTTGCAACATTATTAGCAGAAGCAACCTTCAAGGTTCTAATAACCCCTGAAGCTACTTTCTCCCTAATAAGATGTAAATCAACCTCAAAGTGTTCGGTTTTTTCATGAAAAACTGGGTTAACAGCAATCTGAATAGCATAACTACTATTACAAAACAAACTTGCAGTTAACAAATCCTCTATTCCCAGATCTTTAAAAACTTTTATAATCCAAATACGCTCACAAGTAGTAGATGCAAGACATCTATACTCGATTCAATGAAGATCTAGAAATAGTGGCTTGCTTTTACTTTTCAAGAAATCGATTATTGCAAAAATAAACACAAAAACCAGATATTGATTTCCTAGAAACAGGACACTTAGCCCAATCTGCATCTGAATAAGCATACAAATTAAGCTTTTTTCCATACACAAACCGAATACACATGCAGAGCTGTTTTAAGTATCTTAAAACCCTAAGTGCAGCAGTAAAATGAGAACTAAGAGGAGCATGCATATGATGACTTAGACAATGAACTGCATAAGAAATATCAGGCCTAGTAACAGACAAATATATAAGCTTTCCAACCAACTTTTGATACTCAGTCATGTTCGACAAGAATTTATCATTCTCAGTCTCAACATGACTCAAAACCACATTCTGCTGCAGAGGAGTAGCAGCAGGCTTACAAGCCAACAACCCATATTCAAGTAACAAGTCCAAACAATATTTTCTTTGAGATGGACAAAGACCGGAATCACGCTTTAACACTTCAATTCCCGAAAATATTTAAGTGGACCAAGATGACAATATCATCCACATAAACCAATAATGCCAAGAAAATACCATCAGAGTCTTTAATGTATAAAGAATAATCATTAAGACTTTGTTTAAAACCATTTTCTACCAAAGCAGTAGTAAGTTTTTCATTCCACTGCCTAGGATATTGTTTTAACCCATACAAAGATTTATTCAATTTACACACTCTAGTTTCATTTTTATCATAATAACCAGGGGCAACTGCATATATACATCTTCATACAAAGCACCATATAAGAAAGCATTATTAACATCCAGTTGAAATAAAGGCCAATTGTTAGAAACAGATAAAGCAATAAGACACCTAACAGTAACCATTTTGACAACTGGACTGAATGTTTCTTCATAATCAATACCTTCCCTCTTATTATACCCCTTAGCAACAAGTCTAGCTTTATATCTATCAACCTCACCAGAGGACTTAAATTTGATTTTCCAAATCCATTTGCAACCAATGGCAAATCTACCACTAGGTAATTCACACAGCTCATAGGTATTATTTCTATGCAAAGCTTCCATTTCAGAATTCATAGCATCTTTCCACATAGGATTTTGAACAACCTCAGAAAGAGACTTAGGTTCACAAGACTTATTAAGAGTAGTAGAAAAACACATATTAACTTTAGACAGATTGGAATAAGACACATATTTTTCAAGACCATACTTCACATTGCTACTGTAACACCCTAACCCGACAAGGGTAAAAATATCACACTTATGGTGCCAAATCAGAACAATACATATCAACCATATAAGCGGAAGCCTTATAATAACATAAAAAGAATCCAAGTCAACATGACCTAAACAATACATAAATACAAAAGAAAACTCCGAAATAGAAACATAATAACCAACTCTAATAATATCGAAACAAAATCAAATAAAGTCTAAGATGACTAGGCATGGTCTCTATATCACTCATCTCTCAACCCCAAACAATCCGCAACTCCTAGCTTATGTACTTGCCGCAGAAAAGAAATGCGGTGAGCTTAAAAGCCCAAAGAGCATGATATAACGATACAATAAAAATAAACCGAGCAGAGAACAAAGTAAGGAAAATCGGTCAATATATCCGGTATATCAAAGGTGTAGAGTAGGGTAAAAGGAAAGGTCAAGAATCCACCACGAGCCAACAAAACAAACCATATCATATCATAGTAGCCGAGTAACCAATAGTAACCATGGGCGATCAAATCCCGAATGTGAAGACGCGTATTGCACGACATCATTCACCAGACAAATCATAACATATCAGATAACAGAACAAATCTAGGATGCATCCATACGCCCCTGCAGAAAAATAGTGGCCATACAATATATATCGAGCTCATAATCAGATAACAGAATGGGACGGTGTGTAACATCACTCGTACATACTAGAGTCATGCCATTGGTGCATCAATGACACGGACATGGAACCCCAATGCCTAGTTAATGGCTCGGGTCTCAAACTGACAGGTCAAAGCAAGTTCATATCATAAGGATTCATATCAAAAGTCCAAAAGTCAAAGGTTCATATAAAAGTCCATATCATAGGTTCATATCAGAGGTTCATATCAAACAGTTCACATGGGAGATTCAATCAAAGGGAGCATAGCAAAGTTATAGGGAAGCCCTAATAAGAAGGCTCGAGCAAAGTATAACAGTTCAAAGCTAATATCGAAAGATGTAAGCGAATCACGAGAAACCTTAGGAGACAAGGTCAGAATATCATGCCTTATTCAAGCAATCAACAATGAAAGTAAAGTCAAGAAATGAGATCAATCCCGTCGCCCGGAACCTATATGAATTAGATAACGCTCAATAAGAATCAGATTACTCGTTTTTAGACGGCTTTCCATTTTTAGAAGGTTTCCACTTTAGTAATCTTTCCATTTTAAGCAACTTTCTATTTTAGGTAACTTTCTATTTTAGGCAGGTTTCCATTATTAGCAAGTTTCCGTATTTAGTAAGTTTAGCCATTTAGGATGCATTTTGAAGACACGTTAGGTTAAGTGAGTATTCATATACTTTAAGGATCATTTAAGCCAATTATGCAAGTTTAGGGTCCAAAGTGTAAATATTATTAACTATAGGGTCTTAATTGTAATTATATCACACATACTTATTTTATTCATTTAGCCCCTTTATAATCATTATATTTACCAATCGACCCTTAAAGTTTTATTTATTTCAAATTAACCTTTAATTTAATTAGCTCGCATATGTAAACAAGTCTTATATTAGGGTATGTTTCCCATTCATGTTTTAAGCCATTGAGACCCGACTAATACAACATGTAATGATTCCCTTGTGAACCCCTACACAAGTCGAGACACTCAAAACCATAAAACAATCCCATACGCCATCTATCAAGTAACCTACGAACCCTAGGTCAATATAATGAAAGCTTGGTACATATCATTTACCCATAACGTTTTTAATACAAAATATCATGACCTTTTGAAAGACCTTTTCCAGCCGAGACTTACACCACCCCAAAACAGCTCGTATACGCCCATTAATATCAATTAGGTTCAAGGTTTTTACATGTTTTAACAATAGGTTACATCGCCTAAGTTTTACCCTAGTCAATACACGTTTTAGGGTTTACAATCCATGCGTATAGCACCCAAGAGACCCACGACCAGCAAGAAAATACAACCCATGTTTATATTATAAGTCGACATGTAGGTTTGTCATTCTAGGGTTTCGTTAACTGATTTTAAGCGTATAACATGACTAGATCTATGTAACATAATACTAGGTTAGTTTTACACCTAAAGTTGCATGTTTTATGAGTAAAAAGCCGTGTGAGGGCTGTACAAAACCTACGACCAGAATGTGATCGAAACAGCCCCAAGACTTGACACATATTAACAACCTTCATTACATTCATGTAGCACATTTTTAGGTTACTTTTTCTTAGTCTTAAAACCCATATAATGACATATCAAAATGAGTACAAGCATGCGCCTGGTGACACCAAGGTCACGACCAGATTAGGCAAAACAAAAAGGAGTCGAGGCCATGAATAATACCTTAATGCGTGACACAAAGGAGAAGGAAAAAAAAGACACAACGAAGAAATAAAACCACCTTCTTGCTTCCTACAAGCCCACGACCAGCCACCAAAACAGAACCATAACGAGGAACGAATCAATACACGTAATACCACGAATGTAACCTTCAAAAGAGGTCTCGAAAACCTTACCTTGGCTGGTTGAATGTCGACAGAAAAGAGAAGAGGTGGAGAGAATGCTGTATAGTTTTCTTTGGGGTGTGCTAGGGTTTATTTTGTTCTTTTGTTTTTGAATGCACAAATAAGAAGTATGGTAATACTTAAATGGGAAGGAGGTATAAATGCCTACAAATTAGGGGTGAGGCGTTTTCTTGGAACCGAAATTGGGGCAATCACAATTAATTTTACACATTTTAATTCACTTTCCAAATTACTTGTGTATTATAATTATTTTGTTATTTAAAAGGTCCAAGTAACATATTTATGTGTTATATGTATTACTTTTATTTGTAATTTAAAATAAGTGTTATTATTATTCCAAGTGTTCCAAATAAATTGATTATCATTAGTACTTATCGGAAAATCGAGCATAGTTTTATTATTATTCCAAGTGTTCCAAATAAGTGTTATTATTATTCCAAGTGTTTCAAATAAATTGGTTATAACTCGAGGGTATAATAGTCTTTTAACGCGTCCACGTTTTTTTTTTTTTTTTTTTGGGTTTCTGACTACCAACAACAAAATCATTAAATCTAACAGGCTGACTTCTAGTTCTACTAGACCTCCTGACACTAGGTGGTGCTTCCATTTGAATATTTTGATCCTCACCATTGAAAACATTTTGATTTGTGCGCTCAGAGGTGATAGTATCATCTATTTGGGTTGCTGTTGTTGCACCTCCTTCATTGACTGTGTTAGCACAGTTATCTGGAGATACCATACCACTACCTTCCTCATTAGAAGGTTCCCCCTCTTCATCATAGGGACTTTCAGACCCATGAATGTCAAAAAAGTTCAAGTTATTTACTCCATTATCATCAAAGTTTGGTTGAGAATTATTAAACTCAGTATTAGATTTACCAAAATCATTTGCAGACTTATGAAAAACATTTGACAACTTCATTTTAAAAGGAAACACAGTTTCATAAAAAGTAACATCTCTTGAATAAAAAACAGGTTTACTTTCCAAACCATACAATTTATAAGCTTTTTTAACACTAGAAAAACCAATTAAGACACATTTTTCAGATTTAGAACCAAACTTATCATGTGAATTTAAAACAGTGGAGTAACACAGACACCCAAAGGATTTGATGTGAGAGAGACTAGGATCCTTACCATACACTAAAAAATAAGGGGAAGCACCAGACAAGACAGAGAAGGGAAGCCTGTTAATAAGATATACTGACAGCTTAACACACACTCAAAGCACATATTTATGGAATCCTCTGAAACATAAGACTCCTAGCAACATTAAGAAGGCGTCTATGTTTCCTCGTAGCAATCCCATTTTGCTGAGGAGTATAGGCACAAGAAGTTTAGTGAATTATCCCTAATTCAGAAAAAAGAGTGGATAATTGATTGTTGACAAACTCAGTTCCATTATCAGATCTTACGATCTTAACTTTTTAATTAAACTGAGTAAAGACAAGTTTTATAAAATTTGTAATATGATCACAAACTTCAGTTTTGGATTTCAGAAGATAAACCCAAACAGCTCTACTAAAATCATCAACCAAAGTTAAAAAATACTTAAAACCTTCTTTACTAGTAACCTTATAAGGACCCCAAACATCACAATGAATAAGATCCCAAACAGATTTAGATTTATGTTCACTTAATGGAAAAGGTTTTCTAGTTTGTTTGGCCTTGTGACACACATCACAAGGTGAAAGATGATCCACCTTTTTAAAACCAATTTTATTACCCAAAGTAGACAAGACTTGATCAGCAGGATGACCAAGTCTTTGGTGCCACGACTCATTACAAACATGACAAACAAAAACAAATTACACATAGCAAGATTAGACTCACCATAATCGGTTTCATCAAACAAATAGAGACCACGTAAACACTACCAGGTCCCATAATTTTGCCCGGTTTCAAATCATGAATGTAACATTTATGCTCATCAAAACAAACAAAGAACTTCGTCCTTAATCATCTTATTAACGGACAACAGACTCACATTATACTCGGGAACAACAAGAACATCAAATAAAACCACACAGTGAGTATAAGACTACCAATAGCGATAATATTAGCAACAAGACATTAGGGTGACCAACAGCTTAACATGAGACTAGAAATATCAACAACATTAAACATATTCTTAGTAGAGTCAGTCATATGCTGATTAGCACCAGAATCAATAACCCATCCTAAAGTAACATGATATTTCACAAGACTAGACTTAGCACAGAAAAACCTCTCAAAAGGCAGATTAAACATCACATTGTTATTGAAGAAAGTGGGAGATATACCTGCTATACTTGCAGAACCATTAGCAGATGGTTTCTCATTAATGAGACTTAAAAGTTTCATCATTTGATCATTAGTGAAAGAACCAGTCATAGAACCAGAAGAAGTGGATGGTTGAGACACATCTACACTCTTAGCATTAAACTTTTTGACAACAACAAACTGTTTAGACAAATTAGGATTCCTTTTAAAACCAGGAGGATAGCCATTTAACTCAAAGCATCTATCAATAGTATGCCCAATTAGACCACAGTGCTTACAAACCAGATTAGGATTAGGTCCCCTATTACCAGTATTATTATTACTATTACCATTTCTCCTAACAAAGTTGTTATTAGAGTTGGAATTGTTATTGGTCTTAGTAACAAAAGCAGCAGGTTGAACCTTACTATTAGGACCAGAACTAGGATGAAGTCCTCTATGAGACTCCTCCCTAGAAACCACATTAAAAGCCTCTTTAACATCTGGTAAAGGATCCCTAGCCAGAATATTACTCCTAATAGGTTGATATACATCATTTAAGCCCGTAAGAAACTACATAAGTCTAACAAGCTGATTATGTTTCAACACACCCTCATGAGCAGCACAAGTACAAGCAGGTAAAAAAGTTAAAGTATCAAATTCTCTCCTAAGGGAATTCAACTTATGATAATAATCAGGCACATATAATTCACCTTGCTTAAGAGAGTTAGTCTTATGAATCACATTAAAAATAACAGACCCATCAATCTTATCATAAGTTTCCTGTAATTCATCCCAGACTTCAGATGCAATTTCTGAGTAAACCTATCCTAAGTACAACTCAGGAGACAAATACCCAAGAATCCAGCCAAGAACAATGGCATTACATCTTTCCCATTGCTGGGAAAGAACAAGGCTAGTAACAGGTTTAACACAAGAACCATCAACAAATCCCATTTTATTTTTACCTTTTAAAGCAATTTTCATAGCAGTAGACCACATTTTGTAATTATCAGACCCAGTGAGTTTAAAATGCACAATAGGAACATTAGAATTATCACTAGAATGCAAGTAGAGAGGATTACCAGCATCCAAAGAACTAATGAGAACTTCAGCCATAATCAATCAAGAAATAAGACAAACAAATAACAAAACAGAAGAAACAAACAGATAGCAAATACCAAACAAGAAACCAAACCAACAATGAATACCAGCAACTACACTACCAAGAAAACTAAAACCAGCAACTACACTACCAAGAAAACTAAAAACTCACACCCAATTCGACTGAAATACCTAGTCTCACACCTATCTGTGGGAAGAGCAGGTTTCCGTACCTCTCAAGGAGGCAGGTCAAGATGTTGCCCACATAGTTTGCAGTGTTATAACCAAAGTACTTAGTGAATTAAGAGAAGAGAATTAAACCTTTCAAGAAGTAATGCAGCGGAAACCAGATTACCAACCCTCTTGATTCACTTAGTCAAGAGAGTCAATAACCAACCAAGAACTCCAAGAACACCACCAGGAATCACCAGAACCAAGATCCCCAAATTTACCAAATTAGGGTTTCAAAAAACCCTAATCGATAAATCAAGATCCACCACTAAAATCAACAATTAACACAACGGCCATTAAGAAAACAGCCTCACAAGATCCCAATTACTCAAGAAACAAGAAACCCCCAAATTTGAGATCAAACCCTAGAAACCCTAATATCAAGAACCAACGGAGATCAAAGCCGTGGCTCTGATACCATGTTAAAATAACCAGATCTGATCTCAAACCAACCACAATACAATCAATTCACCCAGCCAACCACCCCTTGGTGAAATCTTTTATTAACTGAATAGTCAAGAAGATGAGTCCACAAAACGTGTGCTCACCAAACAAATACACAAGACAAAGATAGTCTCTTTCAGAAGGATCCTATCTATCCTACTACAAAGATTGTAATACAACAGATCCTCACTACAACCCTCAATCAATACCTAACAATATATAAAACGATCAAGGCGATCAGAGTTAACCAATACCAACAATACCAGAACAGACTTGAGAGAAAGAATACGCAGCTTTTTAATGTGAGAGAAATAATATGAGAGATATATACAGCTAAGGGTTAGGCTCCAGCTTTTATAGTAGCTAAGATACACTTTAACCCCTCAAGATATTAGAACATGCTAACAACAACCAAACATACAAACATTAGACCAACTTAGCAGAACAAGCCCTTTGACTTAAAGTCAAATATGAGCTTGCATCCAACACAAAATATCTCAACACAATCAAGCATTAGCATAAGTTGTTTATCTCAAGCTTACAAAAACCCCACCAAACGTATGGAATTCTTGAAAAATGCATTTGTTAGTGCATCTATGATTACTCAGGTTGTTGAAGTTTGCAAAGGATAACCTAAGGTTGCATGTTCTGATCTTTTTCACCCACAGAGATTATGTGTTTAAAAATTGTGTATAAGTTCAATGTAGAAGGGGAGATTTCAAACTATTGATGAGAAAACAGGCCAACATGAACAATAGGTCAAAGTTGCAAATTTAGATAAAAGACTGTGACAACTCGTAATTTCAGGTTATTTCTCAAATTACTATTCATCTCGGTAATTTACTATTCATCGGTTATTATTCATCATTTTACTATTCATCGTTTTTGAAGTCGATTTGATATTCTGAGAACGTATTTCAAAATTTTACTATTCACAAACACTATTCATTCCCGGAGAAAATCACTATTCATGATTCACTATTCATCATTTTTCGTAAACTAGGTTTACGAGTATCAAATTTGCGTAACCATAAGGGTTTAGCTGCGAATTCATGAAAAATCATTGAGGACATTTCATATAGACTAGATTTAGTCTACATATCATCAGTAACGTCGTCATCATATTAGTTCGTGCATGGTTTTGCATATTTCATTTAACGTATATTTTTCCTATTAAATAAACGCTATCACATAATCATTTAT